>CAUYSK010056322.1:0-17503 GCA_963575035.1 Avahi laniger
TGTGCACCACCCAAATGATGGACATATTTGAAACTCGGACTTAGGGAGGGAGGTGGGGGCAAGGGCAACATATGTAACAGAAACATCTGTACCCCCATAATATGCTGAAATAAATTAAAAAATTAAAAAAAAAAAAAGAATGTATGGCCTGAATCAGACACAAAAGAACATCTGATGGACCCAAGTTGATGCGCAGCCTACAAAATGAAAGGTATATGTTTTTCAAAGCCATCAAGGTCATGAAAGACGGGGAAAAACGGAAAAATCATAGCAGATTAAAGGAGAATATAGAGACATGTCAACTAAATGTAATGTGTGATCCTATATTGGATTCTGGGACCAGAAAGAAAAAAGGGACATTTTAGGAAAAATTGGCAAAATTTAAATGGATTTTATGGATTGGTGGGTGGTATTATTTCAGTGTTGTATTATGCTTATGAAGGAGAGAATCCTGGTTTGTGGGAAATATATACACTGGAGTACTTAGGGTGATGGAGAATCATGTTTGCACTTGCTCTCAAGTGGTTCAGAAAAAGAATGTTGATCGAGAGTATTTATCTATCTAGGGATATACTAAATATAAGATAATAACAACTGGGGAAACTAGGAGAGAAGAATATAGAATGTCTTGTACCGTTTTCCCCTATTTATGCAAGTTTGAAATTATTTTAAAGAAAATTTTCAAAAAGGGACTTCATTGGTCATTAAGTCTAATCTCCTTTTAGAGAAAAGGAAACACTGAAGGATAAAACTAGGACCCGTAAAGTTATAAGCAAACAGTAACGTGAACATTTATGAGTTTCAGTTCACAGGCAACTCAGTGAGTACCAAAAGTGCGATTGCACAAAGGAACAGCCGCACCGACGGACAGCAGCACATTGAGCAAAAGTGTTTTGCTGGGAGGATGGGCTGGAGCACCACGTTCATACTCTACGGATGTCAATTTTGAGGATAAGAGATGATGAAAGATTGTCAAAGTGGATCATGTGAGGAGAGACCAAAGGGACAGGGCATGTCTAGCCTCAACAAATGGAGTCACACAGGGCATCTGTTATTCGGCTCAAACAATTTGGAAGGCTTTCTTGTGAAATGGGGTTTACACATTTACATGACCATCGTGAGTGGAAACAAAACCAACAGGTAAAAAAATAGAGTGAGACACATTTCACCTTTGAGTGGGGAAGATGAAGTGGATTCTTCAGGGGTAATTAGATTCTGATCACAGGGTGCATAGGCAGGGTGGGCACTTGATAGAAATAGTCTAATGGTAATAAATGTCACAAGTTACAGGTGACTTTTATATCCCTTTTACACACAGTTTATAATAAGAGCCACTATTCGTTGAATGCTTACTATATGCAGAGCATTGCAGATGTATTATCTCATTTAATCCTTGCCACAGCTCAGTTAGGGAGGCACACTTACCCTCTTTTCACAAATAAAGAAAACGAAGCTTAAATAAAGTATCCCACATGCAAATCTAGCAAATCACACAGAGGGATTGGAGCCAGGATTCAGTTCTATGTCTGCTGGTTTCAGAAGCCACTCCATGTCTCAGCTTCTACTCTTACCTCCTCTAAATTCCAGCAATTCTGTTTGGTCTCCTCCTTCAGAATCTTGAGCCACACAGGGCCCCAGTGCCCACTGATTTCTCCCGCTGCCAACAGACTCTCCAACTTGCTCTTCCAATTCTTTCTCACTCCTTTCCTTTTTCCTACATCATGCTTTCTCATTCACATGAGCCTTTAAGCTCCTTAATATCAAGGAAAATTGCTTTCCTGAGGAAGAACTTTCCATCACTTCTATGCTAGGAAAAGCGTCCACAGAAGGAATACATCTTGTCAAATTTTTGTGCCTCACCTGTCTGTCAAGATAACAGACACATATTTGGTTTAACAATCACTACTGTCTTAGCCCCCCCTTACCCCCATGCTTATCAGATATTCCTCCAGTTATTGAGTCAAACTGGACTTAAACTTGAGTGAGCCGCACCTTCATTCTACTCATTGTTTCACCCAATTCAGGTCAAAGTGCAATTCACAGGTAAGCACTTAACCTGGGGTATTGAAATATCTCTTTGTGAATGATTTGCCACTGGACTGCTGTCTCTTGGGGTTTCAAGAGGAAGGGTGAAGATGAACTTGCTTCTTCTGAGAGTGAATGGCAAGAGTAAGCACTCGGCTGCAGGAGAAAAGTTTTCTATTAATTCCCAAAGTGGACCCAAGATACTAGGGTCTCATGAAACAAAACCTTTGCCTTAATGCAAGGAACTGGTGCTATAAAGCAGTATTCCAAGTTACTTAGCAACAGTTGACAGGGAGTGGCTTTTGACAGTGCTGACTGTTCTCAGTATGCCCTTGTAAAGAGCCACCTTCTGACTTCCTTTAGTAAAGCCTCTTCCCTCCGCCTCATGCTGCTAAGGGCTCCCCAAAACACAGCTAGATGCGAGTTTGCATGTGCACACTCTAATCTCATTTAACGATGCCACACCTGCACTCTCAAAACAGACATTTCACTAATGGGCTATAAAATGTGCTATTTGGGCAGTTAATTTTGAAATGTCATTAAACTAATGGGCACTTAACAATGTACCTCTTTCACATAGATACACCCAAGAGTCAGACGTGTCTGTCTGTTGGATAGCTTTCCACACTTGCACTTGTCATGTTGTTGCAGCTTTTCTTCCTGCAGGAGGCTTTACCAAATCAGTTTTCCAGAAAGCACAACTTTAGAAGCTATTAAGAGGTAAAGTCTGGGAGGGGTGGGCCTGAATGTCCTGGGCAGATCGCACGGTGAACTCTTGTCCTGGACTTTGGGGTTAAGATGGAAGTGAAAGAAAGATAATGTTCCCTTTTTTTACTTAAAAGATTCAAGAGTTGTAGAAAGCACAGACTTCCCTCCTCTGTGAACGGTCATGAGTTTCCATGGCTTGGACGCCGCAGGTCACAGAATCAAGCAAACACATGGCTGACATGCTCCGCCTTGGAGCCTGGAAACTCTGTGGACACCAGCGGGTGGCTTTTCGCTGGAACCCGAGGGGCCTCCCCTGCAATCAAGCAAAGCCCTGAGACTGCACACTGCTCTTCGCACTTAGCGCCTCCGAGAAGCTGGGTGATGCTTAAGGGAAACAGCCCTCAAACCACTCTCCAGCCCACATCTCTAGACTCTCTGCTGCTGTGATGTTAACTGTTTTCAGAGGTTGCAAAAATGTAACACCAGCAAAAGAAACCAAGTTACCAGGCCCCCTTAAGGCACACGTAGGGACATTTCCTATAGCCTCTCTTTCCTCCAGTGTCTACCCACACAAAATTGTGTGTGTGTGTGTGTGTGTGTGTCCGAGCGTGTGTTGGATTCTTCCCCTGCTTGCAGAGCCCACTGGCTATAAAGCCCAGGGAGGCTTGGAAGGAGACCCACACTTTGCGAGCTCGCGGCTCGGAGGCGGGCGCAGGGCGGGGTCGAGCGCGGGGACCGCCCGGGCGCCGGGCGCAGCCAACGAGCGGACGCGAAGGGCGGGTCGGCGCGGACTGAGCGGCGCGGGCTGTCACAGGCGCCCGGCGCGCGCTGCAGGTGGCAACTCGGAGGTGCTGCCGCCACCGCTGCGGGAGCAGCCCGGATCTGGCGGCCCCTTTCAGCCTCCGGGAGCCTTTCCCCGCCGCCGAGGTGGAGACTGGACCCGGGAGAATTCGAAGGATAGAGCCGCCGCGCAGGGACCTGTGAGCAGCCGTACCTCGCTCTGCCCTTGCGCTACTTTTTTTCTCTGAGGAAGGTTGTGCCGGGGTGCTGGGAACCTGCCCCGGGAGGGACCCGAGAGGAAGGCTTCGGCGACCCAGGTGAGCGCCCTTCCTTTCCAGTGCCCCATCCTTCTTGGCAGCCGGGCGCGGACCTGGAGCGCAGGTTCGCTTCGTGGGCAGGGGCCGGGGCGCGGGTGCCTGCCCTTGGCTCGAGGTCGATGGGGGAGAAAGCGAGGAAGAGGCGAAGCTGGCCCGCACGGGGGCTGCCTGCCCGGGCCTGCCTGGAATCGGCAAGGACTCCTGGGCGGGCACCCTGAGGCGAGGGTTGAGCAAAGAGGTGCTTTGAGGGGGCCGGAGCGCTTGCGCCCCGGCCGAAGCGGCGGGGATCGGCCCCTGCGCACCGTGCAGGAGCGCCCACGGGAGCCGGCGCGGCGCGTCTGCGAACCCCCGAGCCAGCGCGATGGGCCGGGAGAGCGGACGAACCTTCAGTCCCTCGGAGCCCGAGGCGCCAGAGGACGTCATCCCTTTCGGCTCCAGCAACTCCTCCTCCGCCCCTCTCGCCTCCACCCTCCGCGCCCGCGGTTTAGCCTATTTGGATATTCCGTGCCTTTCCCAAGGCGCGCAGTGGTTGTCGCTGTCACTCCCCTGCCCGCCCTCGCCGGAGTTGGAGCGCCCTGGGGTCCGGCTGTCTGGCCCTGCCCGCCTAGTTGTGCGCTTGAGGCGAGTGGGGCGGCCAGTTCCCTGCGCGGAGGGCCGGAGGTGAGCGCGGGCTCGCTCTCCAGTGCTCCGTCCGAATCCATCCCCGCCCCGCTGCGGCTTGAACCGCTAGCCCAGAGAGCGGAATCTCAGAAGCCAGATCTTGTCCGCCCAGGGGGAATAGAGGGCCTCCTAGGAAGGTGCGAGCCTTGGCGATGAGGCCAGAGCCTCCGCCTCCATCTCGGCGTTTCAGTCCCTGCCTTCAAGTGGACAGTGGCTCTGACCTCCGCATTCCGGCTTGCGGCGTGTGCGGCGCTAGCGGCCGCGTGTGTGTGTGTGTGTGCGTGTGTGTGTGTAACGGTGAGCGCGTGCCATCCTCCGGGAGGCAGAGGCTCAGGAGCCCGCTCCTCCTGCCCCGCCGAGCCGCAGGGCCCGCCGTCCCTCGCCCGCAGCGGCGCAGGTTGCATCCGGCAAGTCGGCGCTGTTGGCTCCTCTCCTCCTCCAGCTCTGGGCGGTCACCTCCACCGAAGCGTGTCCCGGGATGAAAATCATCAGCCGGAGGGTGCCGGTGGGGGATCGAGGCACTTCCCTAGGCAAACGAGGCTGTTTTTTCCAAATCCAGGGGAGCGCCCCTCGCTGGGCATTGCATCTTCCCGCGGCTCGGCTGTAAGGACCTCCGGGTGGAGGCTGGCGGAGGCGGGTGTGCTCCAGGGAGGGCGTCGTGTCACCCAGGAAGCCGAAGTTGGAGGCTGCTGAGCCTCGGCACTCCTTTTGGCGCGTCCTGCTCAGGGGTCGGCGCGGGAGGTGGGGGGGCCGGGCCGGCTGCGGGAGGGCGTCCCCGGGGCGCGGGAGGGCAGGTCCGGGCCTGCGGGGGGCTCCGGGCCACCCGACTTGCGCTGGAAGTTGGGGTCGGGGTCCGCGCCGCGGGGTGACCGCCCTCGCGCCGCCGCAGCGGATTCGGAAGCAGCAGCCGCGCGGCGCGTTCGGCCGCCCCCTCGGCCCGCGGGCTGCGGCTTTCGCTTTTCCTTCTGCAGAAGCGAAGCCGCCGCCTGGACACGCGCCGGCTGGTGACCTCGCGCCGGAAAAGCGTGGGTGCAGGCGGCCAAATCCTCCCGGCAGCGAGGGGCGGCGTCCAAAAGACCAGAAGGGGAAAATGCCGGGATCCGGCGGGTGGAGCCGTCGCGGGAGGGCGGTGGTGAGCGCCAAGGATCCCCGCGGCGACGCGAGGCAGGGCTGAGCCAACCCCGTCGGGAGGTGCTGCTCCCGGCTCCTGGCGATCTCCCAGGGGCACCTGGTGACAGAACCCCCGCCCCCCCGCTGGTCCGCAACTCCGCTGTAATTCCCTCTGAAGTGCATCGGATTAAGACTGGGCCGGGAGAGGGCTGGAATCCACAAAATGAATGAAAGTAGAAACGACTGTAAATCCCAAATCTAATTGCGGTTTAAATCTAAATTCCATTTGATTAGAAACAGACTCTAATCTGGTAAAGCAGGGTCTGGGTGGGAGCCCTTATATTGCATTTCTCATAATGACAGTTACTGAAGGGACCGGCAAGACTTGCCCAAGTTGTAATTGTGTTGCTCTGGGCTGGGGCGTGGTGGGCGCGGAGTCGCACATGTCTTTACACTTAATTTAGAACAAGGAAAGATTCGAGTTCAGATTGGTTCTCTAATGACTTTGGAAGCCTCTGTCTTCACTTTCCCTTATTGGCCACAGGCATTTCCCAGCAGGATCAATTACACTTTAGACTTAAATAACACCAAGGTGTTAAAGATCCTCTCTTATAAGTTTCCAACGAGGACTTTTAAATAGGCTTCTTAGAATGTGTAATATCCTTCGGAGCAAAGGTATAAAATCAAAATTTTATACCTAGACTATGACCTCTTAATTCCAATAATGGAGATGTGGTTCTCACTAGAATGTACGTTATTGAGGACAGGGCTTTCTCATCCCTTTATCCCTAGAATCTGGCACATAGTAAGTGTTCAAGAAACATTTTTAGACTGGTGCTTATAATTAAAGACATTGGCCTGAAAAGACATTTAATAATTTCTAGGATCAATTATTATTAAAATCAGAATATTAAACTAATTATAATAGTCACTTTGAGGACTACAATGCATTGTTTAGTTACATACATTTTTAAACTCTTTGGGATTGGTGAAATCACTTGAAATAAGAAGACACTTAAGATATTGGGAAATTTAGAAACTACAGAATGATAGAGTTACATGGTTAAAGTTTCTCTATAACAGCCTCTGCTTGAATACTTCTGGAAATGGGGATCTCACTACTTTCAGAGGTATTCTATTCCATTTTAGATAAATTCATTATTTAAATGTTAGGAACACAGGGATGAACATGTCACGGTCTCTGCCCACGTGAAACTCACATTCTAGTTCGTGGACCAGAAGGGAAGGAAACATGATTTGGGTGCTATTGTATAGATACATGAGAAAGTTAAGGGATCTCGGTAAAGTGATCCCACACTTTGAGCAGCAGCAGTAAGGGAGACTTAACGAAGGGTGTGCCTTGTGGTTTGGATTTGAAGGAGAAAGAGGAGTTCTCCTGGAGGACTATGTACACAGACTAATGAGAAGTCCACCAAAGGTCAGCCTGCATGTGTATTCCTCTTTCCAGTTCCATCTCCTGTGCTAGAGCACTCCGCCTTCTGTCTCTTCTATACACCCACCATTCTTCTAGTTAAGAATAGTCTCCATTCTCTCTGTTTCTATTTTTCTCCAGGGCAGAGAGCCATAAATTCTTCACCCTACCCCCAGTCCCAAATTACCTGTTCTTCTCACAATACACTGAATGTTAACATGCTTTCTTGGGGGGGTGGGGGGGCGGGGGGAAACTAAAACAGGATATAATTTTTGTAGGATTTTAAGTGAGGCCACGTTGTCTGCGAATGGGTCATTAAAAAGGTCCAGGGAGTCGGATGAGTCACAGTCCACTCTGGACAGCTGCTTCCTCATCTGTAAGGAGAATAATAATTTTCACCTATCACACTGTGAGAATTAATTTATGACTTCAGAGTTATCTGAGATACTTGGAAGGAAAGTGTGAGACCTAGCACATGGGAACATAGGATTTTCTGATTCAGAACTGGTCAGCCAAGAACAGAAAGAGACACAATTAGTAAGAAAATATGACATTCAATGGAGCGCTGCTAAAGAGGCTAGAAATTTTAAAAGGTATTACACCATGATATTCACAATGAAGATAAAGAAATGTAGATATTAATAGCCATTAGAAACAGTGTATGATTTGTGATTTTGCCAGGGAGTAGAGAAAACTGGAATATAAAACTCAAAGTAGCCACGAAATCACTAGAGGAGAAGAAAAGGATTTGGTTTTGTTTTAATGCTAGCTCAGTGGCTTATGAGGCTTTTAGTTGGGAGGATTTGGTGTCATGATGACATATTCTGTAAAAAAGCAGAGCTGGTAGGTGTCCAGCGTGCATCCTCAAGTTCTGTGGGTCTCACAGCCCAAAGCTAATGCAGGGGCCAATGTCCTAGTGGGATTGTGGAAAAAATTCAAGACATGGGAGCTTGAAGGACATTATCTTAGAATCCTACATAATGAGAGAGTGAGCAGCTAAGTTAAAAACAGAGATGGGACAGGAAACTAACACTGAATATTACTGGGGCTGATTAGTAATGATTTCAGTCAAGCAGAATGAATGAAGATCAGAACTGGAGGAAAGACATGAATGGGCAAAGAATGCATGGTCCAGGTACACTGGGAACGCGGAAATAAAAAGGAGAGAAATACCATTCCTTAGTGCCGTTGGAGAACAAGGGTGAATCAGACCTTGGATACCTCACTCCTGATGTCAACTCCTTACGTGACATCTCTAAGCCGCAGAGTCCTCATCAGTGAAATGGGGATAAGAATGCTCTATAGAGAGACGTCAATAACAGAATACATAAAACACCTAGCACCTGACCTAGCTTTTAGGTGAGCTGCCCCGGCCACATGCTACTGGTTTTCCAGAATCAGGAGTGTAGGCTGTCTGGATGAATTATTATCAGATCTTTACCTTAACTATCCAGCCTCCATGAGAAATCTAGTCTCACATTTCCAATTGCCAAGGGGATATTTTACCCAGCTCTTCCACAGTCACCTGAAACTGAATATGTCTAAAAATTTCACGCATCAATTTCATACCGGATCCACCATGTCCTGAGTCACCTGGGTGTGAGACCTGGTCTTCATTTTTTACAGCTTCCTCTTTTCACATTGCTCCCCATGAAAAACATGACATGGAAATGTCAGTGGCCATGTTGCGGTGGCTCCCACTGGTACTTCTTTTCTACCATGTTGCCACGTATCTTACTTACCCCAGGCCCTTGTCACCTCCTGCTTGGACTATTGCAGTAATTATACTAACTCACTCTGTTCCACCTTCTCTAACTTTTGCTTCCAGTTCCTTCCTTTTACAGTGCTTTTTTTGATTATATCACTCTCTGCTCCAAACCTCAAGCCACTCCCATTTCCCAAAGGATAAGAGCTAACTCCTTTAGATCTATATTCAAAGCCTTATGTTTCCTCTCTTGTATCTGTATGTTCGGTGCTATCTTCCATGGCCTCAAAAAGAAATCCATGCCAACTCTCACCAATTCGTATGCACGTAAGGTTTATGTCTCTGTCCTTTGCTCGTACCATTTCCTTTAACTGAAATGCCCCTCCTCACCCTTTCTCCGTCTCGAAATCCTACCAGTTCTTCCAGGCTGCACTCAAACGCCAACCCCCTCATGACTTTTTTCTTGATCATTCTCAGAAGATTTCTCTCTCATTTTTCCTTCTGCAGCTCTTTGCTCTTTCCCCTGTCATGCAACTTACCATATGTTTATTCTTTTGGGTGTTTTATTGGTTGAGAGCTAGGACTCCACCGTATTCATCTTTGCGTTCCTCACTAAGTGGCGCCCACAGCGAGGGCTCCATCATGACTTTTCACTGAGTGAATGACTGTCTAGGGATGTCTGACAAGAGGCTGTGACAGAAGAGGAGGGTGTTACTCCACAGCTGGGTCACGTTGGTGGGAAGATGAAGTACCCAACCCTTAAACTGAATATGTCTAAAAATTTCATGCATCAATTTCATACCAGATCCACCATGTCCTGAGTCACCTGGGCGTGAGACCTGGTCTTCATTTTTTACAGCTTCCTCTTCTCACCTTGCTCCCCATGAAAAACACGGCATGGAACTGTCAGTGGCCATGTTGCGGTGGCTCCCACTGGTACTTCTTTTCTACCATGTTGCCCCGTGTCTTTATAGGCAAAGTGGGAAAAATGGGCAAGTATCTGGAAACTTCAAAAACTACCCTCTAACCCATTAGTCTAATTACATGGATAATTTATGCTTTGGTAGCTGGAAGAATCTGTGAAATTATTAACATTCCTCATTGTAGAGAGGAGGTTATAGTCATGTGAGCTAGACAGAGCTTTCAAAAGCAGAACAGAATGTGGAGAGCCAAGCTGATAGTGGTTGGGCTGAAAGAAAAATGAGATATGCTAGGCAAGATGCCCATAAAATGCTGAATGCATCCAAAAATACATGAGAGAATTCTTGGATTAGAACTTACGGGTTTGTCTGATCTAGAATCCCTTTTAGGAAGATTTCCATCTGATTCCTATTGTGGATCCTTGTATTACAAAATAGAATCATGTATGTGTTCATTAGCCTGTGTCGTTTAAATATTTCTGATCTAGATAAAATCCTTTATTGAGATTTTAGAAAATGAGATTTCTTAATATCTCATACTTTTTTTTTAAGAATGAAAAGATGAAACCATCCCTCATGTGTTTACTGAATGTTTGAAGTCAGGGAGAGAAATTATTGTAAGAAGATTACCAGCTTCCACATTGCAGGAACAAAAATGCTTAAACAGTGCTCAATATATAGGTCTTCAATTTGAGAGGATAAATCCACCCTCATCAAATAGTCATCAACAGTCCATTGCTTACTAGGAATGAGTAAAAAGAAAAAAAATAGGGGGAGGGGTATGTTCAGGTACTAAGGTTTTGAATAGTTAGGAATTAGGCACTGTAGTGTAATATTAGAATTATATGTTCAAACCCCCTCTGGAATATGAGAAATTGGATGGCTCTGAGTGATCAAGAGTGTTGTATCTATGTTGTATAGATTTTGACACATGGTATTTATAAAGTTTACATAAATATGTTACAAAATGAAAAAGATGTTGGCCATCTACTGTGTGCAAGTATTTGGCCACACACGTGTGATTCATATCAGAAGGCTCTTCCATACCCAGCTCATCTGCAGCTTACTAAGCCTGTGTCAGCCTTCATCTTCCTCACTGGCAAATGGAAATAATAGGATTCCCTATATCACACAGAGAATGAAAAAAATTGAATGACATCATGTATGTGACTGTACTTTATGAGTAAAAAAGTGAGACATGCGTAATATTTGAATTTCTAATCTGATAGTTTTTTAAAAAAAAATCAACATTATGCCATATAAATCTGTCCATCTCTGTAACCCCTTCAGTATAAAAGTACAACGTGGAACATTCAAGAGAATTAATTCAAATACAAGCAAATGTTTAATCAGAAACTCATATTCACCTTTAAGTAAAACCGTATTTCTTTCCCCCTAATAGTCACAAAATTATGCAGAGCTAAATAAGGAGACCAGGAGTCTGTGTGGGCAAAGATCATTTCAATAAGCTAGAGGTCAGACTTAAAACCAATTGCTACCAAAGATTAAAATATATTTGCATTCCACCTAAATTAGTTTTCTCTTTGGATGTCAGATGCCCTTTTAAGGTTGCATTGTGAATAAGATAACATACACAAAATGAACATGTGTAAAAATATGTTACCTGCAAGCCCTGAAGAGCAGAATAAACATGGTGATAAAATGAATGAGTTGTCTTTGCTGTTATGTTTGGTGCACACCGGGACGTGCAGTAACGGAGACTCACCCCTACACTTCCAGTACTAGGAGGTGTTAGCTAATACCTGGGGACAAATCATCTAAGTGTTTTGATTCTTCTTTTCTTCTGCAAAACTAATTTGATAACACCTACTTAGAAGAATTGTAAGGACTAGAAATAATACTCGTAAAATGACTAGCACTTACTCAAACAAATGTACCCATTTCTTGTGTCATGATGCATATTTTATTAATATGTAATTCAGTATGAAATATTTAACAAATCTACTTTTGCTCTTGACATTTATGTTTCAACCTTTGGGTCCTGACTATGTTTATCTACTATCTACTTTTTGATCATTTTAAAAAAATAAACTTTAGTCCTGAGTATATTTATTTAAATGTAATTTTCCCTTTGCCACTTTTCAAGGTTTTTTTTTTTTTTCTTTAAAAGATTACTAAAGCAAAATGCAGTTAGGAAGGTAAACCTGATAATACTACTACAAAATGTTTCTACATTTCAAAATCAAATAGAGATTATTATTTTATTGATTCACCTCCTCCATATCTGCATCATTCAAGTTGGAAAAGCAATGAGTAGCATAGATATTTAGCTCTGCCTGTTCTAAAATAATCCGTGACAAATTCGTTTATACTTTTTGATCTTGAAGTGATCTACATTGATCATTTAATTACCAAAATAATTAGGTAAAACTGCTGCACCTTCATGTTTTGAAACTGATCTGGTTTTTTAAAAGAGCACTTTAATTTACAGTCGATACAAATGTAACCCATGTTCCTGGGCTATAATAACTATATAGCTTAGTAACTATAATATAACTGTATTTCTTTGATTCTATCACCACCTACATAGATGGCAATTCTAACCATAGTCAGACCTCTCCCAGCTGGGTTTGGGAACCTCTGGGATCTCTCTTCTTCTTGCAAAACCAACTCCTCTGTGTGCTGCCTGCTCTAAGCCATTATTATTTGCTCCTATTCTGGTCACCACAGTGACATCTAACCTCAAAGATCCCAAAAGTACCAATGGATGCCACTAACCCCATTGTGGCCTGCACCCAAATGAGAGTCACTAGGACTGCCAGGAGGTGATGTGTTCTGCTTCCCTGAGGTCTGGACATGGTGGAGGTGCTGGCTCATTGATTCCTGTGCACCATGAGGTCACCAGGCACATGCAAAGGCTTAGACAAGTGTACCTAGCTTGTAAACTCAAGACAGTTTGGAATTCGTCAAATGGGCAATGGGGAACTATTGAAGGATTGCATGCAGATGAACAACACGGGGAAGTTAGATATGGGAAGGTTACTCTGACGATGAGTGAAGAAAGTCTGATGGCCTAAGAGAACAGAAAGTCAACCAGCCACCTGGGAAGCTTCTACACCAAGCATTGCATCCCACACAGACCTGGGCCTGAAGTTTGTACCTTGATTCTCTTTTCTCTTGACCTGGCTTTTTTCCCAGGAGGAACCTTACTTTTTTTTTTTAATGGTTAAATATTAGAATAACAGAAGCCAAAAAATGTGTAGATCTTATTTTTAAAAGGTCAGATGGCTTAGGTACTTTTCTCTCACAAAATCTGTAAATCTTGGGAAATATTATCACACTACAGCATCATCTACATTATTATAAAGCATGAGTAATTTGTGCTATTCTTAGCTATTTGCTTCCTTTGAAAAACATGCTATAGATTAAAGGGAATTAGGTAATGCAACAGTGAGTAATGCTGCCTAAGCGTACGCTTGACCCAGTTGCCAAACCTTTTCACTAAGTGAAACAGTATCATGATGTTTCGTTTTATGTCAGGTACTTTAATATATGAGTATACTCTTTCCTTTCAGGTTACTCCACCGAGGTTATTCTGTTTTAAGTTTACCGTTGGTCTCTGCAGTATACAGTTAGGAGATAACTAAGTGTGTTTCAGGAAAAATAAGCAGCAATGTCATTTTCCAGATTGTGGGTTCACTTAATTTCCCTGGTTGATAGTTTATTCATCTTTATGATGGAGTTACAGCTGCTTCAGCTTTCAAATCTGCAATCCTAAAGCATTGTCATAGATGAAAAATCTTTTGTTTTTTAAACCCGGTAACATAGCATAAACTTCATGATTGTTTTTATGGCTCAATGTTGTCAAAACACAATTTTGACATGACGAAATGAAAATATCATTTTGTGCAAGTTTTGCTATATAAAAAATATTAAAGAATTCTTTAATAATAATAATATTAATATAAGCACAGGTAATGTAGTTTTTGATCTCTGGATAATTGATCACATTGACCTAACTGATAGCAGTTAATCTATTGTTTTCTGAATTGGCTAAGCACTCTATTTACTGTGTTACCTGGAATCTCATTTTATTACTTTCTCTCTTTTCACCCCTCACTGTGGATTTGGATGAATTCAAAGAGGTTCTGGGTAATCTTTTCAAAGCAGAGCAAGAGGATTTATCTAGGTGGTTCCCATCAAAATAAATTAAAATGATAAATACATGGCTAGAGTATAGTACATCTCTTAAAACATGTTCTCCCCCGTCCTCCAATTGGCACGAGGAAAGCGAGTGTTTGTTACCTGTGATTAGCTGTTAGTCTAGTGAAAGATAAAAGTCCACTAGGCCAGGCTGGAAGGTAGCAAGTGGCACATTCCCGCTGGACTCTAGCTGTGAGCTGCTTATATAATGCTTCAAGGAACATTCGGGCTGCCCCACTAGTGGCTTTCCATGCAAAACGTGGTTAACTTACTATCTGGCAGTGAGTTGATACGGGAAAAGTGTCTGACCCATAAAATTATTTCTCTGACCAAAAGTGTAATTTTAGCAACATGAAGGAAAAGGGTTGAGAATAGGAAAAACGTAAAAAGGAAAAACCATTTCCTTACATTAGATTCCCGAGGCTGGGTATAGGTAGAAGTAGGTACAGTGTTTCAGGAACTCAGCAGAGCAGGTTGTATTGTGTTCACAGAAAATTAATCAGAGTCAAATAAATGTGTTCTTCCTCCTTTACTGCCCATTGTCCCCGAACATCAACCTAGCCTTCACCGCACCCCCAAAATCTCTCTTAATATTCAAGAGCCAGATTCTTATGGGGTTGTCCTTTCACATAGAGCACATAGTAGGTGTTCAGTAAATGCAAATATAGCAACTTGATTTAGCATGGTGCTACAGGATTATAGGATAGAAATTAGAGCACATAATTCTTGTATTTTCAAAAAAGTCTTAGCGGCTGAGTTAATCAGTAATATTTTAAACATCTCTGTCTTTATTAGATCTCTCCCTTTAACTTCAGCAATCAATTTGATTATATATCTTTAACACCAAACAGGATGTTTGTGAGCATGTGCATTGTACCAGGGCTAAAAACACTGAGTTCTGTTCTAAGCACATTATTTTCTTGATGATTGGATGGTCTTTTGTTGCACAGACAAGCTGAATTTGTCTGTATGGAGTTGCTTGCTGGAGATTTATGGCATAGTTCTTAACCACTTTTTGTGGATTTTTTCCTGTTCACAAAGGTACACATTGAATTCAGGGATTTGTTTTTCACCATTGACCTACTAAAGTATCAGTTTTCACATGATATGAGAACCAGCATAAGATATGGGGAAGACAAGGTCAACAACCCCTAAATGTTTAGAAGTCTTTTATTTTTCCACTGTTAATCATGTAGGGAACACACTTGGCTTCAGTTGTGTGTGCCTTTTGGACACAGGTTGAGCGATATTGCTCATGTTTTCTTCCCTGTCTTTAGCACATGGTCTTCTCTTAAACTTTTTACATTTCCCCCATAAGGAGTGCATGTATATCTCATGTTTGGGAAGGTTTTGGCACTCCCTTTCTGAGTACTTTTCAAAGCAGAAGACAAGCAATGATCAAAGAGTAGTTTAATGGATGCTGTACATTTTGTTTTTTAGAGCATAGAAATGCTTCTTTTCTTCAGCCTCTGGCATTTTTAGCCTTAGGGGTGAAAAGACTAGACTGATAAAAGGCAAAGACCTACTTTCTGAATATAGGCATTCCCCATTTTACAGATGAGTCATTTTTCCAAAAGTACATTTGTTAGTAGTTGTTCAGAATTTGGAATTCTTTGCCCACAGAGAAAATGTTAGAAATTGTGTTTAGGTTTCCGGGCTAGTCCAGACAACTATATTCAATCTATGTTAGGAACAAATTTCAGAACTATTGTATTAGTTTCAGTTCTGGGACCTTGGAACAGGAAGCCAAATGATGCCTTTCTAAATGGATAGCCTAAGGTAAAAACCTTTGCATGAGGATATAATACTTTGCATCTCTCTTCCTGTGCCCCTCATCTGTCTTCTAGTGCTCATTTCTCCGAGCTCTAGTGTCCATATACTATCCTGAGTCACATTGTTGTGCTCATAGTTAGGCTTTGTCACTTCCCAAAATATACTCCTTGCTCCAAATTTATTACCTTCTCTCTTTCTCAAATAAAACTACCATTTCCTTAGTTCTGCTGATCTAAATAATAGATAGGAAAGCAGTCTGATTGAATTAGGTATTTTTGCACAAAGGGTTGATAACCCCATAATCCTTCCACACTGTTTGCATTAAAAAAAAAAAAAAAGAAAAAAGAATACCTTTTAACTCAAATCAAATACATTTTCTTCAATTTGATATTCATTTATTATCTTTTACAAGCAAGGTACTGATGTAGACTATGAGAATTTAAATGTGAATAAAATATAATGTTTATCATCTTATAGGGAGACCAGCATATAGATATAAATAAACACAGTGTAAAGTATGATAAAGATGAGTGTCAAAAGAGAACTTTATGAAAATACCAAATCTTATACATTGCTGGAGGGAAGCAGGTAAATTGATACAAGAATAGTGAAAGACAATTAGTCATTATTTTGTAAAGATATGCATATTATCCAACATAGGAATTTTGCATCTCATTATATATCGTAGATAAGCTCTTGCACATGTACACTAAGAAATGTTTCAAAAATTTCCATTATAGCAAGAAATTGGAAACAGCACAAATGTCTACGGACAAGAGAATGGATAAATAAATTGTGGTGTGTTCACGAAATGAGATATCAAGCAGCCATGAAAGAGAACGATAGCTATAAACCAACCACATGGATGCATCTTTAACATTGCTGGTCCAAAAAAAAAGTTGCACAAGATTACATGATACGATACCATTTTTATAAGGCTCAAAACCATGAAAAACTTAACAGTATTGTTTAGGAACACGTGGAGGGGCGGAAGAGGCGGTAGAACTGCACAGTAGATGCACCCATATTAGCAATATCCTTATTAAGGTAGGTGATGGTTCATAGGTGCTCATCTCATTATTATGTACCATATCTTCCATATGTATATTTGTATATATTAAATATTGCATAATATGCTTTGTGTGTGTGTATGTGATCATTCTAGTTCTGGAGAATCATCAAAGAGAAAGCAGTTGATTCTGCCTGGGAGACTGGGAAGGGCTTTGCAGGGGAGGTTCACACGGGACTGAAGGAAAAGTAGGGTTTCGGGGTCAGGCAAATGTTGAGTGGTGAAAAGCGGGGAGACAGTGAGGCTGGTATGCACGTAGTTGGCTGGAGGTGTGGAACAGCTGAATTTGGAAGAGGCAAGGGAAGGGATGTGGGGTCGTCATTCTCTGTTTCTATGCAAGACGGCCTTGATGCCAAGGACCCTCCTTAAGAAGCCATGAGAGGACGGGCGCGGTGGCTCACGCCTGTAATCCTAGCTCTCTGGGAGGCCGAGGCGGGCGGATTGTTTGAGCTCAGGAGTTCAAAATCAGCCTGAGCAAGAGTGAGACCCCGTCTCTACTAAAAATAGAAAGAAATTAATCAAACAACTAAAAATATATCGAAAAAATTAGCCAGGCATGGAGGCGCATGCCTGTAGTCCCAGCTACTTGGGAGGCTGAGGCAGGAGGATCGCTTGAGCCCAGGAGTTTGAGATTGCTGTGAGCTAGGATGACGCCATGGCACTGACTCTAGCCCGGGCAACACAGTGAGACTCTGTCTCAAAAAAAAAAAAAAAAAAAGAAGAAGCCATGAGATTACCAAGGAGATTGTCTAGAATGAAAGGAGAAGCTGAGGGTACAACTCGGGGCAGAGCAGGGAACCCAGAAGACAACACTAGGAAGACACTAGAAGGAGGGATTGA
>CAUYSK010056325.1:0-54376 GCA_963575035.1 Avahi laniger
TTTATAGAAAGTGATATTATAAAATCATTGGTGTATGAAAAAGTGGCTGAAGAATATGCAGTCAAAATATATAAGAAGAAAATATTTGAGCCTGGCGTGGTGGCTCATGCCTGTAATCCTAGCACTCTGGGAGGCCGAGGCGGGTGGATTGTTTGAGCTCAGGAGTTCGAAACCAGCCTGAGCAAGAGCGAGACCCCGTCTCTACTAAAAATAGAAAGAAATTAATTGGACAACTAAAAATACATAGAAAAAATTAGCTGAACATGGTGGCACGTGCCTGTAGTCCCAGCTACTCGGGAGGCTGAGGCAGGAGGATCGCTTGAGCCCAGGAGTTTGAGGTTGCTGTGAGCCAGGCTGACGCCATGGCACTCTAGCCCAGGCAACACAGTGAGACTCTTGTCGCAAAAAAAAAAAAAAAGAAGAAGACAGTATTTTAGGGGTGAGTCACGCAGTCGTGTTACAGAAGTCACAGGATTGAGTTGGGCAGTTCGGTTGTGTTATTACGTCATTTTCTGTATTTTGTAAAATTTGTAAATGATCAACTTTGGCAAATGTGGTAATTTGTTGTGATTTCTCATTCTAAATGGCTAATCACTTTTGGATCTAACTTAGGCATATGTAATTTTCTACTATTTTCCTTAAATTGGACCCCAAAATTGTGTAAGCTTCAAGCCCCATATCTGGTGGCACCCCTGCCCGACTCCAGAGCTGTTGTACCTGACTACTAAGCAAGGCCCGAGGCCCTGTCTTGAGCCCCAGCCCGGGTGTTTGGGGACTTTCTGAAGCTCCTCATTTGCCAACTGCCCCCTCGCCTTTTAGAACCTCCCCATTCCCACCTGCTGACATCTCACGCAAGCACCGGTCTTTTCACTGTCTCCAGAGTTTTGCCTTTTCCAGGATGTCATGTAGTTGGAATCACGTAGCACGTAGGCTTTCTAGACTGGCTACGTTCTGAGAGCAATATGAATTTAAGCTTCCTCCATATGATTTTTACAGCTTGATAGTTGTTTTATTTTATTCCTTTTTTCCTCCTGCTTGCTTTAAAGATCTTTCCCTTTAGTTTAGGCTGGCAACAGTTTGACTATGACGTGCCTGAGTGTGCTTTTCTCTGCATTAATTTTGCTTTAGATTTCTTAAACTTCTTAGATTTTTAAGTGATGTTTTCCTTCAAATTTGGAAAATTTTCAGCCACTCTTTCTTAACAGATTTGTTTCTGCTGTATTTACGACTCTCCTCTCCCTCTGGAAATGCAGTTGCCTGCATATTATATTATTCAACATTGCCCTGCAAGGTTCCTGAGGGTCTGTTTGTTTTCTTTCACCTTTTTCTCCCTTCGTTTTACTAACTGGATAATTTATATCTATATTTCTTCAAATCCATTGTTCCTTTATTCTTCTATCTCCAATCTCCTCTTAAAGCCTCCTGGTAAACTTGCCATTTCAATTGTTTCACTTTTCTAAAATGTCCATTTGGTTCTATTTTAGAGGTTTTTTTCCTCTTCTGCTAAGGTTTTCTGTTTACTACTGTTAAAATATGTTCATTAAGATCTTATTTTCCTTTAATTCTTGGATATGTTTTAGGTAGATGTTTTAAAGTATTTGTCAGCCGAATCCAACATGTGGGCCACCCTGAGGTCAGAGTCATTAGCTGGGAAACTTCTTTTTCTTCTTTTCCTTAAACATAAATCTCATTTTCCAGTCCTTTTGTGTGTTTAGTATATGTGACTGTATACTGAACATTGTCAGTTACACCTTGTAGAGACCCTGGTTCCGTTATCATTCTCCGAAGTGCATTGGGCTTTCTTCCAGCAGACAGTTCAGTTATTGGCCAATCACTTTGCACTTGTTCAAACTTCATTTTAGGCTTCGTTAGGGAAGATCCGTGGAATGCCCAGGGCTTTTAACTTGGTGCATTTCAAACTCTTAACTGTCTCCCATGTAGATCTGGCCAATGCTTGGTCTCAGGGTTTGTTAAGGTGGGTATGAAATCGGTCTTACTCTAGGGTGTACCCTTTACCTCTGCTATGTGGCTTTGCTCGTATCTCAGCAGGGTAGCTGGGGGGCCAGCAAGGCCTGGTCCTCCAACATCTCCAGCACTGCTAGACCTCAAGTATCTCTGTTCTGCTCACAGCCGTACAGCAGCTGCTATCCGATAAGCCTTCTTGGTTTCTCTCTGTGCACGCACAGCCCAGCCTCACTCAAGAACTCGTGGGAACCCCCAAACAGAGTTACGGCCCCTCTTCCCAGCCCCACTCTGCGCTATGTCCCACCCCACAGGTCCCAGCCCTTCCGCAGCCTCAGTGCTGATCCTCGGCTAACAGGCCGTCTGCCCTGCTTTGCTCCAGTTCTCTGTGCCGTAGTGGATACGTTCGCCACAGGAGGAGAGTTAGGGCAAGTGTGAGTTTCATCTTACGAGTTTTCCTTCTCTCAGGGATCACAGTCTGGTGCTATCTATTGTTCAATAACTGAAAAAGTGCCTCACCTACGTGTACGGTTTTTTATTTGTTTATGGCATGAAGACTAGTCCAGTAATAGTTGCTTCCTCATGGCCAGAGGTGGATGTCTTGATTAAGCCAGGATTTAAATCTGAAACCAAAATTAGTCATCTCAACCACTGTGCTATCTTGTCTCTCAGTATAAAGAAAACAAAGCTGCACCTATAAATAAATTAGGGGCAAGGTAAAGTGCCTGGCTGAAATCTAGATTGGGGCTGCTGACCAGGGTATTTCAATTTTCAGATTGAATGGGATGGAAGGAAGCTGCTTGTGTGAGCAGAATAACAGTAATAATAACACCACCTTAACCATATGGAGCTTTCAGTATCTTCAAAGTGCTTTTGTGTTCATTATTTTATCCTTGCAACAAACAAACCTTTTCATACCCAATACATTAGACGGTGTCATTTTGGTGTGACAAATTAAGAACGTGGAGACCACAAGTGGTGAAGCAGCTGAGACCGCACAGCTAGTTAGCAAGGGAGCAGAGCTGGAACCCAGGTCTCCTCACTGCAGAACCTTTATAATCTGCCACACACACACTAAATTAAGGACATCCTCATAGAAAAGAAGTGTTTTGGAAAGTGGCAACAGTTTTATGTCAAGAAAGAGGACCTTGGTCACAACTATGTGGTGAAAACTTACCACTGGCCTGTTCTACCGATTCCTTGCCCAAAGGGAAGGGGAAGTGGCTTGGCACAGTGGCCTGCTTCTTCCGAGACAGGAGCAGGGCTCCCCGAGGGCATATACTATAAAAGATGGCAAAGACATCTTTCCAGACCTTTATAACAGCCCATTCTTCATTCTCAGCTCTCCCTTATGCAAGGAGAATACTGTCCGATGTAAAATAACTGCATAATAAATACCTGCAAGTCACTTTGCAAATATCACATGCTGCAGAAGTAATTATTAATGTCTCATCACCCAGATTGTACGTTTATAGCCTACATCCATCAAATGAGCCTTGGAAAGAATTTACATTGTACATATATATGCATGCATATTGTATAATGCATACTTATCTCACCTTCTGGAGGTAAAAATTTATATAGCAAGTTTGGGATAGAATTAATTATGGTTATGTTTCAAAAAACAAAAAACCCAAACCCTGTTCAACAACAGTCCTGATAGAAATGCTCATTAGCCTTTATCAGTAAAGGTTCTAATGGCTCAGCTAGTATTTTTTCAATCATATTTAAATGTAAGATTTTTTTCCTATCAAGAGTTTGTCCCATGTTTGGCTTATCACTTAGATGGAATAGTAGGAAATCTGCAGTTGACTAGTTTGAAAGGCTCCAAATCTGGGGCTGATAAGTGGCCCCTGCTCTCCCTAGGAAGCGTGGGGTGGCCTGTAGTAGGTCCAGACTTCCCTGCCCAATGGGGTGCAAAAAAGTGGGTGACACCTAATTAAGCAGATTTATTATGATATTTGCATCAGTTTGGTTTCCCAGCTAATGGGAAATAAAGACTTAGGCTCAAAAACCCAGGGATGAAAAACTAAGCTGCAGACGTTTTCCCTCATGTGGAAGGCAGATACAGTGTCCTAGCATAAGTCATGCCTGCCCCGGGGCGGGGATTTCTGCAGCAAAGAGACAGCTTCAGAATGTATTCGACGACTTTCTTTCAAAGCTAAAGACATTGAGCTCCAGGGAATTCGCAGGACTTGGACTAAAGGTTGCCTCTGGTCACAGTCACGTGTTTCATCTTCCAGAAGACCCCAGTCCACTTATTTGTGCAGTGGGCTCCCGCAGCAGGGCTGGAGCAGTGGCCAGTTGGCAGCGGGGTTTGCTAGACCCGAGGGCAGGAGAGGGACAGCCCGGGCCTGGAGTACGTGGGTTAAGAAAAGTGACCGTTAGCTCTTACATCTGTAGAGTGCGTGACAGTCCACGAAGCCTTCTGTATACTTAAGCTCATTTCCTGCTCATGTCATCCCTTTGAAGAAGTTAGTGTGATCATCTTTATATTACAAATGAAGAAAGGCCCAGCAGGTCTATAAAGCAATGACAGTCACACATCTAGACATGGGCACAACAGAAATTCTCGCTCGTATTTTTTTTTCTTTCTTACCACATCCAGCACTCTCCTGAGGTTCAAAATTCAGTCGTCTTCCACTCATCAAAACCAGCTGGCCCTGTAGCTGCAGATAAAAGCACGAGAACGATGGAGGGGTCTTTCGAGAACTGCTGTGTGAGCTTAGTACTGTCTCTGCCATTTCCGTGTATTCCTTTAGCAAATCCTGTGTAAAGAGAAGTTTTATTCGAGTGAAGAAGAGTGTCCAGGATTCTTGAGCTTTGCAGCAACATCAGCAAAATCTGTAGAGAAGATGGGATTTAAAATAACCAAACAGCAAGAACAGGCCAAAAGCTCTGCCTTTCTGCCTGCAGTGGGGCTCTCCTTCCCTTTTATAATAATACTTCCTGCTTTTCTGGGTGAGCTTGCCTTTCTCCCTGACTCTGCTAAAGGCCCCTCTGTGGGCACAGACTGTGTCTTGCTCATCTTTCCTATGTTTTCCGGAGGCGCAGGCACGGCGTGCTGTGCGTGGCCGGCATGCGCCGCAGGCTTATTACGTCAGAATGAAGTTGCTTGTCTAAGTCATCACAACTCATCGAATGGTTCGCAGCCTTTGGCTTTTATCTCCTTCTGAGGAGGACTTTTGAATCTCCTGCTCACTCTTCAAAATGACAACATATTTGGTGTTTTGAACATAGAAATTAATCTTGTGCTTCTTAAATATATTGTCATGGTTAAGGAAGCTCAGACTTAGCACAACTGAGGGTTTTCCCTATGAGGCTAAACAAACGGCAAATTCAGTTCATTCAAAGAAAAAATACTCCAACGAATTATTAGGTGCTTTCCACAAAGATTACTCTGCACCAGTGGATTTCACCAAGTCGGATGGCAGCACTTGTTCACAATTTTCCATTCTTAGCCCCTAACAATTGGGTGGAGAGTGGGGAAAAGACATTTGATGACCTGCATTTAAAAACTCAGGATATTCGATTGAATTGCACAGGCTGGCACTGCGGAGTCAAAGGCTGCATCCTCAGGTAGCAAAGCCATCAGTTGGAAAGGGAACGTTTCAATTAACTGGGTCTGTGGCCTACGCCCTGGCTTCCCAAAGCGCGGGGAAGACAGCAACAGTCACATTCCTTGGGAGCTTGTCAGAAATGCAGAGTCTCAGACTGCGCCCCACACCTGGAGGATCAGAATCTGCATTTTAGCAAGGTCGCCAGGTGACTGGAAGGCACAGTAACGCTGGAGAAGCACAGAACTTTACCTCTAGCACTTTGCATTTGGGAACATGGAGGCACCTGATTTTGCACCATGACTCTGAGCAAGCAGGTTGGAGGAATGCCTTCCCCTTAGACAAGGTCGGCGTAGCCGATACTGGGCATTGCCCAGGGGATTATAACAGCCACACCTCAGAGCTTTTTTTTTTCTTTTTTAAATAACAGCTTTACTGAGATATAGTTTACATATAATATGATTCGCTCTTCTAAAGCGTACACTTAAATGGGTTTTCATATATTCACAGAGTTGTGCAACCGTCATAATAATCAATTCTCAAACACCGTCATCATCCCTAGAGGAAATCTGTACCCATTAGCCCTCAGTTTCCAGCCCTCCCCTCCAGCCCCCAGTCCTGTGCAACCACTAATCTACTTTGTATCTCTATAGATTTTCCCAATCTGGACTTTCATTTAAGTGGCATCAGACATTACGTGGCCCTTTGTGGCTGGCTTTCTTCACGGGCGCAATGTTTCCAGGGTTTCCCGTGCTGTAGCGTGTTCCACACTTCATCCCTTCTGACGGCTCAGTGACATTTCGTTGCATGGATTGCATGGATACGCTACATTTTGCTTTTCCATTCATCTGTTGATGGACATTTGGATGTTTCCAGTTTACAACTATTATGAGCAACGATGCCATGGATATTCACTTACAAATTTTTGTGTGAACATAAATTTTTACTAGAGCCAGTTTTGACCCTTAAACAAGTGTCTGAGGCAGGCGGGAGGGAGGAGCCCTGGGGAGAATGACAGCCTACTGAGGAAGACGCCCTGGTCCAGGCCCAGCTCTCCCAGCCACCACCTGCGCCCACCAGCCCATCACTAGCCGTCTCAGAGCCACGTCTGCAAAATGGACGCAGATATTAGCCATGTAGACCTCATGGTTTTTCTCGTGAGTGTCAAATGGGATAATGAATGGGAAACTATGTTGAAAGGCAAGATGCTACCCAAGTCTCAGCAGGTCAATTATTCTTGTTCTATCACTGTTACTTTGGCAATCTTTGAAACTGACAGTAGCTAGTGAGCTAATGACCTTTTCACTCAGGCTGGGGAGGAGAGTCACACTCAGGCATTTCTCTCTGGTGCCTAAAAAGATTTCCAGTGCAGCAGAGATGTGAGCGCACTGGGACTCTTTGAAGCTGTGTTTCTTTAAAGTTTCTCAGTCAGAAGACAACTTCTTTGGGGGGAAAAGAACCATTCTGTTCACAATGTCTTGTTACAGAAAAAGAAAAAAATGAGAATGAAAGGAACTATTTAATTCGTGGATCCATTCACTGTTCTTTAGCATTTACGATGTGCTCAGCCATGAGCTGCGTGCTTGTCAGGCAGTGCCATGGGGTGGGGGCAGGAGTATAAGAGAAATGCTTGAAATTTGAGGCGCTTTCAGGGAAACCAATGTGGCCACTTCTGTTTTCTTATTGACTGCTGGAAACTTAAACAGTTCTCACAAGGAACGTTCCCTGGAACAGTCCGGTGGAAGCCCATTCAGATAGCACGGTCCAGGGAAGGCTGTAACTCTTTGAAGAAGACAGGGAAAAGAACAGAGAAAGAGAAGAGAAAAGACGGGCAGAGAGAGGACGGAAAGGGAGAAATTGCTGCTGCTTCCACCTTTGAGGAAGCGGTGGTGCCCACACAGCTCGGGGCTGTTCTGAGCTAAATATGAGGACTGTGGACTCCCCCAGGGCCAGAGGGGAGTGCAGGGCCCCAAAGCCAGAGGCTCTAATGTCACAGAAGAGAGGAGAGATGGCGGGTGTGGGGAGAAGGGAATTCACCTGTTTCCTGTCTCAGCCCCTTTTGCTAAAGAGAAATGCTGTGGTTTTACTGGTTACGCTTGTTGACACAGTCCCCCGCCCTTGCAGGACACGCGTGTGGTAAGGGCACCACCTGGTCGGTGAAATGGATACTCCCAGGTAGAACAGGCCAAACACAGCAGGACGTTCATAAAATTCTTAATCTGAGCACTCTGGGCCACCAGGAGGAGGTCCAGAGGTTACGTAAACAAATTACTAAGTTAGGCTGAAACCAGACATACAAACATTTTCATAAATGTCTAAAAATTCACTTACACCACAAGAGGCCAACTCCGAGACCACTCTGAGAAGTACTAGACCACCCTGAGGTGCCAGTACCCTGAGCAAACATTGTCCCTTCGTGCTATGCAGTCACCACGACGAGGAGACCCACCTTCTCCTGCCCGGGACATCTGGGGCAATGTGGCTGGACATGGTTTTCTTTCCAGAGCATTCGGTTGCTACATTGATATGAGGGGAAAATCTCCTCTCAGTTGAAGACTGAGGTCTTCTTCCCAGGGGGACAGCATGCTGAGGACCAGGCGTGAACCGAGGAGCTGCAGAATCCCGCGTTCAAGCCCCAATTCCAGCAGCTGGGAGCCGTGGCAGCCAGACAAGTGACTCTGTTTCTGGGAGGCTTTGTGTCCTCATCTCTCCCACGGAGATAAGCGAGTCCACCCCACACAAGTGATTTGAAAGGAGCATCTGCTTTTGTGTCTGGGACATAGCAGACGTTCCAAGAAGGCTCACTCTTTCCTATGCCACCATCAGATGATTTTCTCTTAAAACCGAGCCAGAAGGAAGTCATGAGCCTCATGATCCTTGCACAGAGAGGAGGCATCAGAGGGTTCTCACCCTCCGGCCCTCACTGCTCAGGGGAGCGGCTGGTCCCACATGACAAGACTCGCTTCCTCTGTCTGCTCCCAAAACTTATGTGCCCAGAAGAAGATGCACATCTGTCTACACTGAACTCTAACCAGACTGCATGGCTGGGGTCACAGCCTGGCACCTACCCATTGAGCATCTCATTACACCCAGGAAAGCCAGTCCCAAGCCTCTCACCTCCATCTTGGCCATGTGCTGGCAATGGCCGTGTTGGTGATTGTTAGTTCTATCTCATTCCCATCACTCTGTTTTGCTGTGTGCATGAAAGCTGGCCTTTTGTATGAGTTCTGAAATAAGACCACAACTAGGCAGGATGCCCACTGCTAAATCCAGCTGGCACTAAGAGGACATTCACGAGAGTGAAGTTCCAAGGACCCAAACAACTCTGTGGACTGGGCTTGCACTAACTTTTAATCCTTTTGCAGATATACTCTTGTGGGAAGAAAGATAAATAAATGCCATTTCCAAAAGTGCCTGTATCCGTTTTACAGATGAAGAAACTGAGGTTGGTGCAGAAGCCCTCCTGGGCTTGCCCCTCGGCTGACTGGCCTGCTCCATGGCCTCTATCCTGCCCGTGGGTCATACTTTCTGTTCCCAGGGCTGCAGCCTGGTATTGAGCCACACGTGGCCATTTTGCTTCAAAACCCTTGACCTAATTCACTTTGGGGGAACAGTGACATGCAACTTCATGTTGTCATCTGGCCACAGCCCAGCTGCAAGTGTCCCGTCCATCAGGGCTTCACTGTCACAGAGGGGTCATCACCGGGGATGGGCTGGGGTCCCCAGGACAGGAGAAGGAGCCGGGCGTGAAGGCAAGCACTGAGAGGCATCGAAACCAGAACTGAGCACCAGAGTATGCAGCCCTGACATGGGCCCCAACATTAGCTACCAGACTGGAATAAATAAATACGATAAATATTTATCAGGCAACTTGCGAAAGGGCATCAGAAATGCAGTGTCATCATCAACTCTCTTACTGGTGTTTTAACAGATACGTTTTAAAATGGCAACCTGAAATGGAAGCTCCAAAGCCCCAAACATTGCAGAAAAATGGACTTTGTATGAAGACATTTTTTCACACAGGCTCCTTCTCTCTCCGCCCACCAAACGCTCTCTTGAGCTGCCACAGATCTGTAGTTAAATGATAGCGAGGCAGGACGCAAACTGGAGCAGAAAGAGGGCGAGTCATAGAGAGGACACTAGGTGACCGTCCGTGATGGACATGAGGCGGACACGTGTGTGACAGGGGCTGTCCCCAGGTGTGGGGGCAGGCTGGGGAGCACAGTGAGTGCCCACCCACTATCCCACCACTGCCAGTCTTTCCTCCAGAACAAGTTTTCCTCTCTCCCCTGGTGTTGAATGCGAAACTTGGGGTGTCAAGTGTACCCGTGAAACTTCGAGAAGAAAATATGGAGCATCGTTTTTGAGTTCAAAGGGGACTCAGCTGCTCTGGGTACAACAAAGTCCCCAGTGTGGTGCGGGGCCAAAAGACCATGCCACTCTGCAGGAAAACAGGTTTGGGGACGCCTTCTCTGGTGGGGCCTGCATTTGCTGAGGACCTGGAGCCTTGCCCAGGAGTCAGATATTCCTTGGCCACACCAGTCACTGTTGATCCATCTGCAGTTTTGAGAGGCCCACATCTGGTCTGCAAGAGAAGGCACGTGAGCTCTCTGGCCATCCAAGAACACAATGAAAAATGATCAGAGGCACCGCGAACATTTAAATAGCACTAAAGGTTCAGGCAATGTTCTAAGTGGTTTACAAATATTATCTTATTTAATCCTCACAACAAATTGTTGATAGAAGAATGACTGATATCCTGATTTACAGCCAAGGAAACTGAGGCTCCAAGAGTTTCAGTAACTGGCCTAGATTCGCCCTGCTCGTAAGTGGTGGGGTTGGTATTCAGCACAGCTGCGCGGGCTCGCCAGGCACGGGGACCTCAGAGACGCTACGCAGGACATTTCTGCTCCCACCACTCCCGTAGGGCACAGAGTGAACTTGTAACTGTCCCTGCAAAAGGAAAGGAGCACAGTTCGGTGGCCCCAAAGACACCGAAGACCCCACAACATTGTCCTGCTGGGAGTGGCTTATTTTGTTTGTTTTTTCAGCACTGATTTTCCCTTTCTTCATTCTTTCTGGCTCTGGCACAGTGACAGTGAACCAGCCTGCCGTCCAGACTCGCTCTGGGTAAGCGACCCAGAATCTCGGGTGCTAACATGAAAATTCAAGTTTTAGTGAAAGGCAGCAGCCCAGTCAGGAGCCAGGGAAAGACCCCAAGCTGGGGGCACCAGTGCGCTTGGGTGTGACTCCCAGCTCTGCCACATAGGAGCTGCGTGTTCTTGGTCAAATTACAGAAACGTGCCTTGGATAAAACTCATCTGTGAAACGGAGATTAAGGAAAGTCTACCTTGCCAGGTTGTCCTGCACTTGGGACACAATGAGACCACATGTGTGATGCTCCCGTGTCGCTCTGACTTTGCGACAGGAGCTTGATAAACGGTAGCAGCCGTTAGGTCTGAAATGAAGACGATTCTACTTCTGTGGGGAAGTGTACATTTTTTTCTTGTGCACTTCATTTTCAGAAACAGGGATTTCTAAAATCTTTTGGTTGCGCACCACAGTTTACTTGCCGTCCGCCGATTTCACGCTGTCGCCTGGGGAGGTGTCGGCGTGACTGGAAAGGGCTCTGTCTGCGTCGGTAACAAAATGGAATCATTTTGCAGCAGACCAAATGTGAAATGCTGTTTTTTCCCCAACCTTGTGCTAGAATGCAGGCCCCCCGAGCAGAGCAACTGACCCTGTACTCAACTGCCTGGGAGCTCTGATGAATGATCTCCCCACCCCTCCCCGCTGACCTGACGTCTCTCCACACAGCTGGGGCGGGAAATTTTGACATGAGACTCTATGGAGGCTTCTGTGCTTTTCATAGCCCACATCCTGCTTCTTTCTAATTGGGTCTCTAGAAATGTTTTCTGCAGACAGAAGGATTCTCTGAAATGTGCTGAATGAATGACTGAATGATGAATGAATTTTCCAATCTGAGATGAAACATGGGGTCAGGAGAGATAGAGGTGAGGCCAGTCCGAGTTCCATGTAGCTTAACCGGCCATGTGCTTCCTGGACTGGATTGGAGCCATTCCCCACTTTCAGGGGAATATTCTGCACAAAGCTATTCATTAGGGAGAGCAGTGAACAGCGCAGGGAAGGGGTTGAGTCCTAGCTAATTAGCTTTCCAGGGCACCTGTAAGAGCCAGGGTCCAACCAGGAAAACAAAGCCCACTCTAAATATTTAAAACAGAAGGAATTTAATTGAAGAATTTGGTCACATAAGTTTGAACGGAGAAAGGCAGAGGGAGGAGTCTGAGAGGAAAGTAGTTTTATTCAGCATCGAAAACTCAGAACTTCCTGTGTGTCCCATCTGGGTGTGGGGGAAAGGCCTGGAGAGTGAGGGGCTCATGCTTTACTGTGCTGAGCAGCTATGGCAGAGCCAGGCTGGCTTTCCCCTGGGCTGCGGGTGACCTGAGCCCAGCAGAAGCTTCCTTGTGGGTGTGGTGGGGATGCAGTAACGACACACGGGCTCAGGATGCAGCAGCATCAGCCGCTGTGCAGGAGCCCAGACCTGGCACCGAGCCCCAGCCCGCTAACACGTCAGAGCCCTCCGGCCACAGTGACGACCAGGCCTTCTATAGCCTGACATGCATGGGTCCCCCAGTCAACCCACCTGCAGGCTTTGCTAGCCCCCAGCCATGACAAAAAGGGGTGATCTGAAAAATCCATTCAGACTTCACAAGTGGCATCCTGCAAGCCAAATCACTCAGTAGAAATGGGTGGAACTATTTAGATTAAATTGGCCAGAAGAAGTGGAAGCCAAGCTCTCATTTGCAAGGAAGCTTTGATAATCCAGGGAACTGAGTATTCAGAATGTTCTGCTTTTCTGAGTATTCTTGTTCAGCATCGGGCCTACCTTTACGGTTGTGCACAGAACTATTGCTGGAGATGCAGGCTTGTCTCAGAGAGAGCTCTAGGGAAGGAAGCCACCCGGACCATCCAGCCTGTCTTCTGGTCCAGGCTCCAGCCTGGGCAGGCTCCAAGTGCACAGAGGGACATGCCTGTCATTCCAGCCTCACCGCCACAGGGTGGCCACTCCTAATGAGCTCGCTAATAAGGCTGCAGGTGTTATCTAGATTCAAAAAGGAAAGCAATTTAAATGCAAATAAATATGAATATCTTTTTTATCAGATTAATGAATGTTGTGGGAAGAAAACATATGACAACTATGAGCAGAAACGGTCCCAGAGAGCAAACAAATGTTTTGAGAAAGTCATAAAATACTTCCCTCTCATGTCTGCCAGGCCATCAACCAAGACAGCTTGAATAGCTATTACTTAATTTAGTCTTAAAACTCTGCTGAATGAGTTAAATAGCTCTTGGTCATTTGTGCCAACATCTAACAGCTAGAATACTCTTCTTAGTATCTTCCTAGCATCTCCTTTATGATAATTGGGACATATTCTCTTGCTCTTTTTTCTATACATGGTACACGTGGCAGCATAGAGGATTGTGGCTATTCTTCATTTCTGAACGCTTAGCCACACATCTGCTTTTTTGTGATGGTTAATTACCTGATATATAAAAGGGAAAGGGCCATGCTGGTACTAGGATATATTCTTTTACTCAGATTGGCACCTTTAAATCCACAGTGCTTTGTAAGTACATGAGTAGCACTGAGCTAGTGAGGCTCTTGCAGACGGAAGCCTGTTCTCAACACCTTTAAACAAGATTGCCAATCTTTGATTCACCCTGAGGCTCTAGGGAAATGATAGGGAGCTTCCAGAGTCTGTCCACAGGCACCAAAAGTGAGCTAGAGGCTGGGACTTCCTGTATCCAAACATCTGGAGAGTAATTGAAGAAATCTGTCAAATGTTGATGTTCCAGAGCATTGTGTTATTGGGCACCAAGCCTTATCGTCACATTTTCCTTTGACAGCTTTGGGATGGTATTCTGTGCACCTAGCCCTGATATCGGAGAAATTCCTTTTCATTCTTGGAGACATGACAGAAATAGCAACCTCAATCCCATTCAGAGATATCCACAGACCAGGACTCACATAAAAGAATAAAATTGTGAGTCTGAGCTCTGGAGTCTTTTCTCTGTGAGTTTGGCAAAGTTGGAGCAGTAGGTGGAGGTGACTTGTTCTGCTGAGCCTGGCCTCTGCGTCTTCTCCAGTGTCCGTGGATAGCCATGGTGGTAGGAGTCTTAAAGACACACATTTCATCTTTGGCCATGTCATTCCTCCCATCAGGAGGTGGAATATATTTCCCCTCCCTTTGAATCTGGGCTGGCCTTGTAACTTGTTTGACTGATAAAGTGGTGGAAGCAATTCAATTTTTGTTCTCTTGGAACCCATCCTCCATGCTCTTAGGAAGTCAGTCTAGACTACGGGCCATGTGAGGGTGATTGCAACATCTCAGTTAATGGCCAGCATCAATTGTAGACACATGAGTGAGGCCATTTTGGATGTTCCTGCCCCAGCTAGCACTGTGCAGAGCAGAACTGCACAGATGAGTCCAATAAAACCACTGACTCATGAGAAAAGAATAAATTATTGTCATTTGAGGTTGCTAAGTTTTGTGGTGGTTGGTAATGCAGCCATAAATAGTCCAGTAGTTCCGATGCTCAGGACTGTTTCACATACGGGCTTATGCACAGGTGAAGAGGGAAGAGCCCACACCATCTGAATGGAGGAATGATCAGAAGACCAGAATTTTCTCAAAGACTCTACACCAGGTTTCACTGTGCATAATATAGTATCACCAGGAACTCATTCCACTGGGCAAATCATGATCTTTTCCTGTTTGTCTTCTTTTAAAATGCAAATTTAACACACAGGGGTGTAGTAAGCAGAAAAGAACACACCCAATACCTAATGGGTGTGGTGCACACCATATAGGGGATGGACACGCTTGAAGCTCTGATTTGGGTGGGGCAAAGGCAATATATGTTACCTAAACATTTGTACCCCTGTAATATGCTGAAATTAAAAAAAAATGACTAAAGAGAACATTTATTCTAAAATTGCAGTAATTTGAACATAGACTACAATTTTGTGTATCAAGTAGACACTTGTCTTGATGTAAGGAGATAAGGAAAAACATTTAAAAAGAAAAATTGGAAAAGAACAAAGAGAATGGGACCAGACAGTTTTCTCAAAGTCTCCTACTTCCTTACCCAAACCATGATAGCCTGATAAAGAGCAGCCCCGGCATTCTGAGAGTATCGATGCCACAAGTCACAAGCCCAGCGCCTAGCTATGGTGACGTGCACCAGGTGAAGCCGGGTTTGTCATCTGACAGCCCCAGTGGACGGGCGGAAAAGCAAGACAAGGCCAGCAATTGACGTGATCCGGTCCTTGATTTTTAGTTAGCATCCAGGCTTTTGGAGACTTGGGAATGTAACCGATCTGGCCATGTCTGAATAGTTCTAAAATGTATTTTTCAAGAAAAGCCGCCAAGGAATAAAGATGTAAAGACCCACGGGGAAAAAAAAGATTGCAATGAAAACACTTCTCAAAGTATATCCCATGGAACACTAGTCCTGCAAGCAGCTTCCTCTTAAAATGAGCCTATAGTCAAGTAATTTTGGGAAAGCCTCTCTAATGCACACTACAACCCTCTTGCAGAGTTACGGTACACACCAGCATATCGCAGGCTCTGAGCTGTTGTAGAGTAAGGAAGAATTCTCTGCTTTGAAAAACCCAGGGTTTCCTGGACTGTTTTGATTATAAGAATTACACCTCCATTATCTGCCATTGCATCTCCAGTGGAAAGGAAAAATCCCTTTTATATGGAGTGAAATGTCATTTTAAAAGCCTCAGTCTTGAAAAAGATTAGTCTTTGATGATTGTTCTCAGGTCTACCTCTCTGCAAGACGTCCAGTGGTGGCCAGCCCGTCGATCCACCTACATAGGTTGTTCAGGCAAGACCAGAAGATGAATGAAGAAGATCGTGTAAATTCAATACCCCGGTCTACGTGGAAACACCCATCATCGCTATTAGGGACCCACATCTAGCTAAATAAACATCACACTGGGATTATTTCCTCTGTTCTGCTGAATAGTCCTAAACATATGAAAACATTCTTTCTGACATAATAAGCCATCAAAATACATTCATAACAAATCCCAGGTACACCAAAGTTATCTGCACTGCTGACAATGGGCTTTCTTCCCGCCTGTCTCTTTCATTATGTTCCCAACAATGGAGCTCAGCAATTACTCTTGTCCAGGCAAAAGACAGTACTTTGGCCCTTGGAGCTCTGACAATTGTGCTTGGCCCATTTAATTACTTCCAGCACAGGCACACACTTCATTAACAGAGCTAGGACCAGCAGGGGCTTCCTGTAGGTCGCAGGGAAGATGGTTAATTGAGACTTATTTATAAAGAGCTATGCAAACCCCAAGGGGACAGCCACAGTGGCTATTTTCTTCCTTGTATGTGAGGTTTAGGAATCAATACCCGGTCTACTGAAGAGGCTCCAGAGAGTTAAGGCAAAAAACTAACAAACAACAACAAACGAGAAATCATGGTGAAATGAGCTTTCTGTGTGCTACTTACATGCTAAGAAAATTAAAAATTCCCCAAGACCTAGATGTGAAGCCTACTTGGGTTTTCCAACCCCCTATTACCCTGTCCAGCGCCTGCCTTCCAACCCAACTCATCCCATAGCACCACTCTCAGAAAACAAACACAAATACAAACACAATCCCTGGCTTTCCTCATGGCAAACCGTTAACTGCTATTGTGAACGTTGTCCCCCTGGTCTGTGTTTGTGTGGAAGAGTGAGTATCTTTGGGCTCCACGGTTGACCCTCAGCTCTCAGCCTGCTGGCAAGGGCCTCACCGGGAGCTCAGCTTTGTGGCTGCCCCTCTACTGGACTCATATATGTCCAGGGAACCCCAGAACTCTTTGCACCTTTAAACGCTGAGACGGAAGGAAGCCCTAGTTGTAAACTCAGGATTTAAGGCATTAGCTTCAAAGTCTCCGAAAACACCCTGTGCATGATCCTATGTTGTGAAGGGACTGTCACCACAGCCTCATAAACTGCAAGGGAAACATTTGAGGTCCCTTCATCTTCGGGCCTTCAAGCTCTGTCCCTGGGTTGTGACTAAGCCAATGTGACCAGAGGAAGTGTGGCGAAGGGGGCAAAGAGGTTGAATCTAGGCACCGTTCTTTGTTATTCAAGCAAAGACAGCTGTTTAAAAATAGAAGGAAGAGAGCTCAGGGATGTCACAGCCATGTAATTCAAATTTATTTTTTAAGTTCAAATACCTTTCTTTTTTTATGCAATGAGGGAAGATCTACTAGTTCAGAGGTCTGGATAAACATGGAAACAAGTTCAGAGCTTGTCCAAATTCTATCTGATAACCTAATCAAGACACGCGACTGGGGCTGGAGGAAGTCTCATGAGAACAGAGCATCAGATACTCATTGCCGTAAATACTCTTTCTTCAGTGATAGCCATTCACCCACTTCACGTCAGGCCAGGGAAATAGAGCAAAAGGAATTCTAGCAATCCCAGAAGGCCTTTTTCCCAATTAGTAGAGAGAATTATGCTGGGTACTTGGACACTGTTCCACAGCCTGGGCAACGTAGAGGCAGAGGTTGAGACCCAGACTTAGTTCTCACTCTACAGCTTCCCCACCATGCAGCAGCCCCTCCTCCCGCCCTTGTGGACTCGAGGCTAGAGCTGCCACGCCTCAGCATACTGTGACCCCTCAGGGACCCCACAGCGGGGAGAGATCATGTGTGGAGGGAGGGAGCATGCGATACGATGGAGAGGATGCAGACCCATCGTTCAGAAAAGACAGGAATCCCCGCCGTGTCTGAGGCACTGTGCTGGGTGTTATGAGAGACACAGAAATGTTTACAAGCTCATTGCCTGCTAGGAACTTACAATCTTTGGGGGGTGGCCTAACACCAATAGAACACCAATAGAAGGCAGTGGCATTAAGCCATGTCGGCAAATAATTATGCTGCACAATGTTGTGGGAAAGAAGAACACGCTCGCTGTGTGCAGACCTGGGTCTATGTCTTCGATTGGCCTTGTGAGCTGTGTCACTGCGGCACATTCCCCAACTCCTCTCAGCTTTGGTTGCCCCTAAGTTGAAATGAAGAGGTGAGGGAAGCCTTTTCCCCAGGATTTTGTTGAGTATTAAATGAAGGAATGGATGAAAACACCTGGTCCCAGTGTTGACACATCAGGTGGTTTCCTGACACTGATGTTGAGCTCCGTGAGGTAGGCATTGTCTCTCTGAAATCACCCACAGTTCCTGAGAGGGGAAGAGCCCCATTCTAACTCCATGGCCCAGGGATCTCCTAAAATAGGTACAGCAGTAAAAAAATAAATAAAAAAAAATAATGCTAATTCTTCATGTTTATTAAACATTCCATATATGATGGATTCTATGTTAAATGCTTTTAAATGTCACCACATTTAAGCTTTATGCCACCTGAGGAAGGTGCTTAAAAAATCCTCAATTTGCCAATGAAGCACTTAAAGATGAGAGAGGTTAACTAACTCCCTTAAATTCACACTAGACTCTAACCAGGGCTTTTCTGATTCAGGAGCCGGTGCGCTCTACCTGCTGCTACCTCCTTGCTTCTACAAGGTGTCAACACTGCAGAAGGATGGAGCTGGACAGCAGTGTGTCTCAGGCGCTGACCCCCATCAGAGATGGGGCTGGCCTCCCTTAGACAGCCCTGGGGATGCCAGGGCCCTGGAGGTCATAGGCCTAGGATTGCCAAAGGGATGCTTTGGTGACCTGGGTTTGTTGCTACAGTGAAAAGTTGTGACTAGCTGTAAGTCACACACAGGACATTGCTCTGCCTCCTGTCTCTTCTACAAATGTGTGAGGATTCAGGAGATTCACCATGAGACATACTTTTTGGAAATCGTGATTCAGTGGAAATTTCATTCCAAATGTTTCCAAGAAGCCCAGCCATTGAGCGGCAGCCTTTTTCTCTTCTTCATAAACCTAGAGGTTTTCATTTGAGTTTGATCCTTTCCATGGACAGACCATGTTGCTGGTCCCATCATTTTGGTTGTTGGGCTCAATTCTTTCCTGAATCAATTCCTGGCCTGTTCTTTTCAGTCTGCTTTGTGGTCATGGAACTATGACAGTGACACTGGTAATTGTGTTTTTTGGCCCCAGGAGGGGAAGATTGCTTATGAGAAAACAGCACGGTCTCTCATCCAGTTGGGAAAAGAGCTCCGAACACTGCTCCACACACAGGGCAGCACCTGTCAGTCCCATGCATTCTATGTGGAGACATTCCTCTAACACAGGGGTCAGCAAACTATGGCCTTGTGGACAAAATCCAGCCCACAACATACTTTTTTAAAGAAAGTTTTATTGAAACACAACCATGCTCAACCTCTGTCTGCCTTTATGCTACAATGGCAGAGATTGGTAAGTATGACAGAGACCAAATGACTCAAAAAGCCTAGAGTATTTACTACGTGGCCCTTTGCAGAAGGTTGCCAACCTCTGATTCAACTTATTTTTTCCATTTCCATTGCTTGGACTGTTGTGATTTTCAGATTTGAGATTTCCTTATGCTACCATCTAATATTTATTAATTCCCCAGTGACTCCCAGTGTCTCCTGTGCAAATCCTAACTGAATTCAGGCCTTCCATACAAGGCCTCTCCTAACTTGGCACCAACCTAGATTTCTGTCCTAATCTCTTGTCACTTTCCCACCACCCATATACATCGTCTTGCGATAGAACCACCATAGCTTTATCCTTCACCCATAAATACCCCAGGTCTTATATGCTCTGATATGTTGTGTACTGTTCTCTCTGCCTGGAGTCCCTTTTCTTCACACCAGGTGCTGAACGACTCTTCCTTTAAAATCTAACACCTATATCATTTTGCCTTCATAGTGTGTCACTTTTTTCCTACCGTGTGTTATGTATTTGTTTTCACATCTGTCTGTTCTGTAAGACTGTGTATTTCTTGAGAGCAGGGATCTATGTCAATTAATTTTTATATTCAACATGTGTGGCATGTATTTTGGTATGTAGGAGATACTCAGTGGATGTCTGACATGGGCCAATAGAGCAATGCACGCATCTAGTGGGGCTTCTGTTAGCAAAGCACATGCTCTCCCTGGAGCACCTTCCCATCTCCCACTCCCAATAACACTGCCTGCCAGCAGTCCTTTCCAGGGGGCAAATGTGGACTTAGCAATGAACGTGGAATGGATGAGCGTGCTCTGCCTGCAAGCCTGCTGCTTGCTACCCCAAGTGTCCCCAGCTGAAGCCGTAACTTCTACCATTGGCCTTCTCCATGAAGGTGGCAGAAGAATTTTTTTTTTTCTGACAGATTGTGAGCACTGGCCCCTATATCAGAAGGTCTAGAAATAAGGAAGACTATATTGGAATGTCTAAGGGAAAGGCCATCCCGGGGGCTGCCTGGGAGTCAGAGACAGGTGAGAGAGCAACTGTGTGCACTTGCCAAGGTCAAGGCAGCCCGCTGGCAGGGAGGTCACCTCCTAGCACACGGCTCAGGCCACTGCAGAGTAGAGCCAGCCATTGGAGAAGGTCATTGTGCTGGGGAGGTAGGGAGAAGAGGACGGGGTGTGTCTCTTTGGACACATTTTTGGCTCTGTGTTCAGCAGCAATTTTATCCCAAACCTCAAGACATAGCCCAAACATAAAGAGCCTAGAATTCCTAGGACTAAATCACAGATAAAGAAAAAGAGCAGATCAAGCGAGCAGAGGTGGGAGGATATGGCCATGTGCCATTTGTGAGGTCTCGTGCATCTCCTGGGCAGCTTCTCTCCACCTCAAACATGGGTCAGTCCCCCCACTGGTCAGCAGGCATCTTCTGTCCCTCCCACTAATGCTCTCTTTCCTCACTTCTTCTCTCCTTCCTCTTCCTTCCCCTTTCCATGTCCCTCTCCCTGCTCCCCATTAGCCTCTATTTTTCTCCCTTTCTTCTCCTTCTCACTGCTCTAGTTGCCCCATTTTCTGTGCCTCCTTTCCAGTGTTAACTTAACATACAAGGATTCTCGTTGTGTCTTCAGGAGAAAGACCAAAAGCCATGAGAATATCATCAAGGAACCAGTGCCTAAAAACATCAGGCTGGAGCACAGGGTCTATCCTGCCCTGGGAAAAGTGAGAGAGCTTTTCTTGGGGAAGATCACACACACACACTCACACACACACACTCTCATACACACACACACACACACACACACACTCACACACACATACCCCAGCAGCCTTCTCCATGGACCACAGTATACTTTAGGATCTAGGCTCTTGGCTCAAGGGAACAACATCATGGTTCAGGATGTTTAACATGATTCTGCTGCGGGGAGTTCCAAACTTATCATCACCAAATTCAGAGAAGTCTGGTATCATGCTGGCACCAAGGGAATGACCCATTTTCTGTGAGCTAACCAGGTCACATCTAGTTTTATTGCACACAATCATATTGGTGCAGAGAGAAGGGGATGACTTGGCTTGAGGCCCTGTCAGTCATCACAGGCTAGGCTAGAAGGGACTTTTGCTGGGGAAGTTGATGGGCGTCCTTGCATGGATGAAGCAAACACATAATCTACAAAATGAATCAGTTGCCAAGTTCTGGTGGTTCATCCTTAGTGATGTCTGGAATTATCCAGCCCTTTGTTTCCTTCCCATTTCACTGTTAATGCCCCAGTTCAGCTCCCATTGCCTCCAGCCCAGACTATTATCATAGTCTTCCAAATAGTTTCCACCCCTCCTGGAGCTTCCTCTAGCAACCCAAATTGCCTGCTAAGGGTAGATTGACTGCTGTAAAGAAAATTCCCATTGTATAACCTCTCCACTCGTCTACAGAAAGTAGTTCATTCTCCTGCTGACACTCCTGGCTCTCCACGGTCTGCCCTCAGTCCATTTTTTCTTCCACATCTCCCTGCACGTTCATACTCGGATCCTAGATTCTGGTCATACCTGACCACAAGATACCCCTGTACATGTCTCATGTTTAATCGCCACTGATGGCAACTTTAAAAAAAAATCCAACTGCAGTGCCCAATACCCCTGCCTACCTAATCTTCCAGGCCAACTCATCTACCGGCTGCACTCTGAAGCCTCTTTGTAATTGATACTTCAGAAATGAGGTCTCTCTCCTCCGAATCCCAGACAGGCCTTACCCCTCCTTGTAAGGCAGCTCAGTGTGGACATGTTGGTCTACACTTTTCAACTAATAGCTCATTAAAGGCAGGGTCAGTTTCTATTTGAGTCATATTTTATCTCCCAGAGTATCTTACTCTGGGAGAGTAAAAAGGGAATAAATACAGGATTTTATCATTCAAATAAGTTTCAACACAATGGCCTCTGAAGTTCATGAACTAGATGAAGAAGAATTAAATGCAAGGACAGGGAAAAGGTACGATCAAATCTAACAGTGCATTTCAAGAATAAAACCAGCACCAGGAAGGTGTTAGAAGTTTATGGATGGAAACAAAGGGGTACAGACACAGTGTGGGTGAAGGCTTTGAGACCAGGGGGAAAGTCCATGTGGGAACAGAAGGAGCTGGCCTCTCCCGTGCTGGGCGCTGTGTTGGCGGCCTCACTGCACGTCTCTCATCCAGTCTCACAGCCACCCTGGGTCACACACAAGAAACCTGCCTACAGTCACACAGCTGTAAGGTACAGAGTCAGAACTCAAGTCCTGATTCCGGCTCCTAAGCCCACATGCTTCCCACAGCTCTCTGCTCCCCCAGGCATATTGTCCGTGACATGAGGTGTCTGTCTTTTGTAGCAAAACTTCTCTTGTTGTTACAGAAGTTAAGAAAATAGGAATAAAGTCACACAAACCATATTTTAGTTCTTTGCACTTCTTGAAAAAATATGTTTCATCAAGTCACCTTTGGCCTGGTCAAAATTTTTATTAGGACACTCTAGTCCCCTCCCCTCCTTGCTCCCTTCCCTGCCACTGACTCCATGACCCCAACCCTGCTCACAGGCCCTGTCAACCGCAACCCCTTCTCCAGAGGGTTGTGCTCTTATTCTTAAATGTGCAGCTTTATTGCTTGTGGTGCAACTGAACAGGATAGGACAATTATAGATACATGCACACATATGTAAATATATGTCCACATGTGAATACGCATACATATAAGCATACATACGAGAGGACTTCAAAATGTTTGTGGAAAATGGAATTAAAAGGTAAAAATAAAAAAAAAATACATGTTTAATTTCTCAACATAAGCTTCATCAAGTTCAAGCCATCTTTATAAGCATTGATACCAGCCATTTAGTCCATCTAAAGAACTGATGATCCTGGGAATTTAACCATGTCAATGCAGTATTTTTTACTTTATGAACTGAAGAAAAATAGGTGCCCTTTAAAGATTTTTTAAGATTAGGAAACAAAAAGAAGTCACAGGAACCAAATCAGGACTGTAAGATGGATGCCTAATAATATCCCATTAAAACTCTCCCAAAAGTGGTCCCCGTTTGGTGAGAGGAACGAGCAGGAGCATTGTCGTGGGGGATAAGGACTCTCTGGAAAGCTTTCCTGGGTGTTTTTCTACTAAAGCTTCAGATAACTTTCTCAAAACACTCTCATAATAAACATATGTTATTGTTCTTTGGCCCTCCAGAAAGTCAACAAGCAAAATGCCTTGAGCATTCCAAAAAACTGTTGCCACAAACTTCGTTCTTGACTGGTCTGCTTTTGCTTTGACTGGACCTCTTCCACTCCTTGGTAGCCACTGCTCTGATTGTGTTTTGTCTTCAGGATCATACTGGTAAAGTTATGTTTCATCTCCTCTTATAATTCTTCAGGGAAATGCTTCAGGATCTTGATCCCACTTGTTTAGAATTTCCATTGAAAGTTCTGCTTTTGTCTGCAGCTGACCTGGGCACAATGGTTTTGGCACCCATCGTGTGGAAAATTTGCTCAGCTTTAATTTTTCAGTCAGAATTGTGTAAACTGAACCATTTGAGACTTCTATGGTGTTGGCTATTGTTTGTGCTGTTAATTGTAAATGATCTTCAATTAGGGCACAAATAAGATTAATTTTTTTCTTGCAAATTGACATGGATAGTCTGCCACTTTGGGCATCATCTTCAACATTGTCTCATCACTTCTTAAAATGAGTTTTCCACTTGTAAACTGTTGATTTCTTTGGAGCATTGTCCTCATAAGCTTTTCATAAAACATAAATGATTTCACTGTTCTTCTACTCAAGTGTTGCCATAAATTTGATGTTTGTTCTTGCTTCAATTTTAGTAAAATTTATGGTGCTCAGATAGGGACTTTTTTCAGACTGATATCATATCCTTAGTGCCTCAAACTAGATCCTGCTTAGACATGTTATAACATATTAGTACACATTTATTTTGGTGCAAAAAATTTTGAAATCCATGCATAGTTTTTTCATAATATGCATTTTCTATGAAGTTTTTGAAGACCCCTTGCACATTATATGTATATGTATATATTTTAAAAAATAAAAAAATCATCACCACCATCTATCATAGTTGTGCACCTTACTATGTGTAGGGATGTACTAAAGAAATGTAACACCCTGAGAACAAGAGAATTGTCTTCCTGTATACATGGTATATCTTCTTTGTTGTTGCCAAAAAGTCTATCATGGTGACTGGCATGCCAGATATTAAATGAATGGCTGTATACTCATGAACAAAAGGAAATGAGGAAGGGAGAATGGTGTGAGGAAAGGAGGAAGAGCCATGCAATCCTCAGTATGTGTGTTTTTCAGGAACCAATGCATTTGGCCTTCAACACTGATGTTGCTATGCCACCATTAAGAAAGCTCTTGCTCTGCCACTTCCATACCAGTCCAAATCTATGGATCTATGTGTAGGATTCCCAGAGACCAAACTAATGGATTAAAATCAAGAAAATTTATTTATGTGGCACTTTGTTCATGAACTCTGCGAACCATTTGGTTGGATCAAATGTCATTTCATAAGCCACCTGTTTTAATATTATTTCCAAACCCAAGCCAGTTTCCAAATCTAGAAACCTGATTGTGTTCTACCAAAATAACAGCTTATGTGGAAAGCACCTAAGTAGAAACCACTGCTTAGAGTCATTTATTTAAACAGAAGAATGCAAAACAAAATTAAAACTTGCCTGACTGAATATGACTTTCAAAAGTAATGTGAGATGTGTACCTAAAGTGAACATTGGTCAGCAGCATTTTCTGAGCACCCTCTGCTTCCAGAGGCTGGCAGAGGTTGTTTGGGGAAGATGTTATCCAGAGAGAAGATACATTCCTGAAAGACACAAATAAACAGTAAGGCAAAAATGCATACCTTAAATGATATTTTGTGTTTCTTATTGCATAACATTCTATGGAGAGGCAAGAGGAGAAAGGATAAAAAAGAACGAGGGTAGAAACAGGGGAAGAAACAGACTTGAGTAACTAGGATTTATGTACACAATTCTAGACTTTTAAATTATATTTAAGGCATTTCATAGAGTATGGGCACATTGTAAGAGTAGAAAAAACATGGCACTGGTCACAAAGCTATTCAGAGGTTGGCATTCAAACCATGCCTAGGCTTCTTATGGCTTTGTGACCTTGGGCCAGCCACTTAAACTCTTCAGTGCTCAATTTCCTCATCTTCAGAGAACTGTCTTGGAATTAGTCATCTTGATGTTTCCTTCCAGCACAGATATTATAATATGGTTGTCTCTCTTATGTTCTGTGTTCCCTATTTTTCCAGTATTCATGCTTTGCTATCTTTTGGTTTACTCTTTCATTAAATGAAGAATATCCTCCAAAGTTTTCTGAAGAAAAGAGCATAAGATGTAGAATTTTGAGCCTTGACACATCTTAAGATGTCTTTATTGTCCCCTCACCATCACAGTTGGTGCATAGTTTGGCTGGGTATAGCATTTTAAGTTTAATTCCCAACTTTGAAGACATTGCTCTATTGTCTTCTAACTTCTAGTGTTGCTTTAAGTAGTCCAATGACATTCTAATTCCAGATCTTACATATATCATCTTTTTTTCATCTTTTTTTCTCCCTCTGGAAGCTTTTAGAATCTTCTCTCTATTGGTGGTGTTTTAAAATTTCATGATAATCTACCTTGGAGAGTTCTATTTATTTGTGTGTTTATTCATTCCATTATGTCTTGGTGGGCCCTTTCATTACATAAACTCATGTTCTTCAGTTATGACATTTTTTAACAATATTATCTCTTTGATAACTTATTCTCTTCTGTTTGAAAACTTTTTGACAATTTCAACAATGAAACAGCATGTATTTTAATTAGCTCTTTTGATAACTAAGTGTGTAATTTTAAAATTTGCTGCTATTTTATTATGCAAATAATACATACATTTATTTATTTTGTACATGATCCAAACAAATACAGAAATACAGTGAACAGGCTGTGAAAGTCTTTTTTCCCATTCCCTATACAACTACTCCCTCCCTAAGGTAGCCACATAGCTAATAAAAGTGTACTGTGCATCCTTCTAGACACCTTTCTTTAAACATATATGCAGACATACATTTGTAGAATATGTTAGTGGAATCACTAACATACATTTCTAATTTTATAATTTTTTTTCACTTATCAATGAATCCTGGATAATTTTTCATATTTGCATGTATATATTTCATGGTATATAGCACCACACTGATTTATTCAACCATACATCTATTAAGATGGTTTCATTTCTCTTAATGATATCTAGGAGCTGATTATATATTTAAAATATTAGACTTTTAAAATAATGTTTTATCATAAACTGCCATATACTTTGATGGCATTCCACCCTCAGGCTGTTACCCTGGACTATGACTCAAATTGATTGGCCCTCCTACAGCTAAGTAAGTGACAGAAGGGAAAATTAAAGATGCAAGAGACAAAGAAAGACAAGTGTTGTGGTTTACAGGAATTATCTTCAAGAACTTGCACCGTGCGCTGGGGTGCGTGTCTGCTCTGTTGAGAAGGTGGCTCTCCACAACCGTAACTATGCTTCACTGGAGACTGGTGGTTCTGAGTATTTATCTGTTCTGTGATGTGCACCGTCTCATCCCCAGTAAAGAGGTAACAAATATAACCATAATAATGGTAGTAACATTTGTAGAGTGCTTTACAGTTACATGTCCCATTCAAGCGCATCACCTCAATTACTGTGCATGCTGCGTAATAACAGCCGCGCAATGTGTCCTCATAGCTCCCACCAGCCACATACTTCATGCTCAGAGTTTGGGATTATGTGGGCCAACCTTCCACTCGGGTAGACCTAGTTTTACCATTCCTTCTCCGTCAATGACTAGCTTTGTGACTTTGGGCCACAACTCAGCCTACCTCAGTCCCAGTTTCCCAAGTTAGCATTCATGTTATGTAGTATTGTTGCTGTGATTAGATATATTATAAAAACAAAGCATCTAGCGCAGAGCTCAAATATTTTTAGTTTGCAATAATTTAGAGCTCTGTTCCTCTTGCACTCAATCCAAATATCTGAAGGAAGTGGACATATTTCTTTTTTCCTAGTTGCTTTAGAGACTTGCTTCTTTAAAGGAATGCTAACAATGTCTAGAGATCAATGCTCATTTCACCAGGCCAAATAGGGAGCAGAAGCGGAAGATAGAAGTCATCAGGAGGTAGCAGGAGGGTGGGGTGGGGAAATGGTGTTGGCAGAGAAGAGAGTGAAGGGGCCCCGGTGAATTCAGAATCTAGCGTGTTCAGGCAGTAAGGCTGCCTGGTAACACCGACTCAGCAATGGTGAATGCAGACGGACGACATCTTCCAAATTGCCCGCCCCAAGTTTTGTGAAGACAAGTTTTCCGCAGACGGAGGTGGGGTGGAGGAAGCGGAGCTCTGCCGCCTAACAGGCCACCAACTGGAACCGGTCTGTGGCCCGGGGGTTGAGGACAGCAGCTCTATCTTATCTCTCTGAAACTCATAATTTCTTCACAATTTCTTGAGATTTTATTCCTTTCTCTCTTGTTTTAGTTTTTGCTGTCTTAGCTCAGGCTGCCATAGCAAAGTACCATCAACTGGGTGACTTGTAAACAACAGAAACGTATTTCTCACAGTTGTGGAGGCTAAAAGTCCTGGGTCAGGCTGCCAGTATGGCCAGGTTCTGGTGAGGACCCTCTTCTGGTTGCAGACTGCCATCTTCCCGGAACCTCAGCCAGCAGGAGGAGGGAGAGAGAGCTCCCTGGAGTTTCTTTTATAAGGTCACTAATCCCATTTATGAAGGCTCTACCCTTATGACAAAGGCCTCATCTCCTAATTCCATCACAGTGGGGGTTAGGGTTTCAACATACAAATGAGGGGGGTACAAATATTGAATCCATTGTATTTCCCAATTTCTTTCTTTCTTCCTTTATTCTATGTCTTTGTTTAGATTTATCTTTTAATTTTGTACCATTTCTCAACATGTTTGATGATCTCTGTTTCTCTGTTCGTATTTAAGAAGGGGACACTAAAAGATTAGAACCAGAAACAAAGTTAAAGGGAAAATTTCAAACCAGAAAATAATATTTGTTATACATGACATAATAATGGGCCACATTTACATATGTAAAGAGCATAAAAAAATCAATAAGATAATTATTTCAATAAAAATGGATAAATGCCATGGGTGAGCAATTTTTAATATATAAGTAGCTAACAACATTTCAAAATGCTAAACTAATAGTCAAATGTAAATTAAACAGCAACAAGATGTCATATTTAATAGCATCAAATTGTTAAGGTTTTTTGTTTGTTTGGGGCTTTTTTGGTGATAATTCCAAATGTTGGGAAGAATGGGGAAAAGATACCCTCATACATTGCTGGTAGAACTATATATTGTTGAAGAGTTTCAGAACAGTTCAGCTACATGCATTAAAGCTTTGAAAAAGAGTATACCCTTGGAGTCAGCAATTCTACTCCTAATAATCTTAAGGAAATAATCAAATTTGCAAAGATATATGTTTATTTCAGCATTGTTTATTACACTAAAAATTGGACAAGTGCAAATGTCAAACATTAAGGGATTAACAGGGTAAATTATGGTTACCCCCGTCTAAGGAATGCTATTCAGCTATAAGGAATGTTATTGCAATTTATTTATTGACAAGTAAAGATGTTAATTATTAACATGATATAATGCGTTAAGTCAAAAAATGTGATAGATGATTGTATAAAAATAGAGATCCATTAAAAATATTTATGGAAATATTTATCTACAAAATTTATCTATATATACATATTTATCTATATATGTACATAGGAAAAAGCCTGGATGGTATATATAAACCATGATTATTTATAGAAGATGGAAATCTAAGTGATTTTTATTTTCTTCTTTATGTTTTTATATATTTTTCAGATTATCTACAATAAACCTAGTACTGAAAGTGGATTTAGAATCTCTAAAAATGTTTATGGGGTGGGAATTGGGAATTGCTTGTTCATGAGTAATAAGATGGTGACCCAGTCATTTTGTGAGAGAACTGCGCATGTCAGTATCCATAAGCATTCTGAGCCCGTGTGTCTCCTTCTGCAAGGAGCAACCTTCGGTCTCTTTCTGGAAGAGTGTCAGATTCTGGGAGTCGGGTGTCTCACCATGATTAACCATGCACTTCTCTGGCCCTGTGTCCAGCCTGGCATTTTTCTCCTACCTTCTGCTGTACTAGGTACTCTAGTAGAGCCTTCCAGGTTACATTTCCCCAGAGAAAAGCCTCCACTTTCCTGCTTAGGTGAAGGAGGGTCAGTTGAGTGGTGCTGAGGAATAGACAGGAAGAGCGTTGGAAGTCACACTGTCCCTCACACGGATTTTTAACCAAACCTCCTGTTTTAAGTCCACCTTGTCCTAGCCTGAGAGTACCCACCACTTCCAATTCCTAAACCTTTCTAGGTTTCTGCAGTACCAGTGGATGTATTTCTTGGGCCTTCCTCCTCAACGCTCTTTCTGAGCTCTGATAAATTAGTTACCACTTATCCATCTGTTTCCAGGTTCCAAAATTTTGTTGACACTTCTTATTTGGTAAGATCATCCTTCTTGGTCTCTTCCTCCTTGTTACTGTGCATCCTCCCTCTTTTTTGGTCCTACTTTAACTTTAATAAAATTTCAGAAGGAGCAGAGACAAATATTTGCATTTAATCTGATACATTTAACAGGAAGTCCCATGGATATTTATACATTTTGATCCTATTTGTAAATAACACTGGGCACAGATGTCTCATGTGACAAGCTTCAAGGGTTTGGAAAGGCAAGTTAATGCTAACTTGGTGAAGAGGATACACGTGATGTCACTTGTATTCACCTGACCTAGCCAGGAGCTGGGACATAGAGATACTTCTCCTTCCCTCATTAGTCTAGCCACGAGCAGGGATATGCAAAAAGCAAGTGGCAAACACAATATGCCAATTTCTCTATAATAAAAGGTTGTGCTGGAATAGGAAGGAAATTGCAGCTGTTCAGTACAGATGGCAAATAGCTGACTGCTTTTTAAGCAGGCTTCAATAAAATATCTAAAGTGAATAGACACATCAAGAGAGAGAGATGTGTGAGCTAAGTTCCTACTTCCTATTTAAAAAAAATCCCTGATAGTTAACATTTATTTAGATGTTTAAATGAACATTTCCCAAACCACTGACCCAAGTAAAGAATTTCCCAAAGTCAATTTGCTAAATACTATGTCCCAAAATGCACTTGGATGTGCCTAAAATAAATTAGATTTTTCAGGAATTTTCCCAGGACCACCTGTTCCGAAGTCTTTGTTACTGCAGAACGGTAATGAAGTCAGACGCGTACGTGTGAGTGGATGTGTGTCTGTCTGCATGCTTATGTGTTTATGCTGTTTACTGCTATTTGATGTGTGCTCACTTTGTCTCCAGATCTACAAAATTAGAAGTTTCTTAAGGGCAGAGATAATTACGTATTTTTCAAAATTCTTTTTTCATGGCACCCAACCCTCTGCTAAACACACGGTAGGAATTCAATAAGCACTTGCTGATTTCTTAATGGACTATGTTGTTGAAAAGGGATGTTTGGACCCCAATCCCACCCAGAGTACATCTGGATCAATATAACATAAACAAATTAAGGAAAATGTTGGTTAGGCATCATCAGTGAAATCAGCCAGTCACAAAAGGATGACTATGATTCCACTTATCTGAGGTATCGAGAGTAGTCAAATTCATAGAGAAGAAAGTGTAAGAGAAAGGCGGTGGCCAGGCACTCAGAGGAGGGAGGATGGATGGAAAATTTGAGGGGTGCTGAGTTTCAGTCTGGGAGGAGGAAACATGTCTGGAAATGGATGGTGGTGATGATCGCATAACAATAGGAATGCAATTAATGCCACAAACTGATCATTTTAAAATAGTTACATTTTAAATTGCTAAATTTTATGTCATATGTAAAATATTTTATGTCACATATAACACACATATATATATATGTTATATATAAAGTACCTTATATTATATATAAGGTACTGGTCTGAGGCCTGTTAGGAACCGGGCCGCACAGCAGGAGGCGAGCTGCGGGCCAGCCCGCGAAGCCCGTCTGTATTTACAGGCGCTCCTTCCCCGTGGCCCGCCACTGCATAAGCTCCGCCCATCAGACCAGCAGTGGCATTAGATTCTGCATTATGGTGAGTTGTATAATTGTTTCGTTATATATCACAATGTAATAATACTAGAACTACAGTGCACAATAAATGTAATGTGCTTGAATCATCTGGAAATCATTCCCCCCACCTCACCCCGGTCTGTGGAAAAATTGTCTTCCGTGAAACCGGTTCCTGGTGCCAAAAAGGTTGGGGACCGCTGGCTTGGGAGGCTTTGTAGTACCAGAAATAGCTGGAATCCTAAAAACAAGGTCGCCCTGTTTACCAGGCAGTTTCAGTCTCATCGATCTCTAGGTCGCTGCATCAGATGCGCAGGGGTCTGGTGAAGGGAAAATTTATATCTGAATAAAACAAAAGAAAAGCTTACTTCTTGTACATTTCCTAGAGACTGATCTCTGTTAGTGTTACTCTATCATTTAACCTGTTTTGGGGAGATAGAGTTAACCATGGACATTTAGCTTCGAGAAACTGCTCACTGCTTGAGTTTTCTAACAAGCGCTATCCAGGGAGTGAGCCTGGGTCACGTCTGTACAAACGGGTCCGTGTCGGCTTGGCAACCTAGGAGAGGCTATTGAGTGGGGAGGGAAAGGAAGCGGATCTCAGCTGCAGAACTCCTAGTGGTGGAGAAACTCTTATTTCTATGGCATTCTGTTCCACACGTCTCCAGACCTTTCCGCCTTTCTCTTGTGCTTTTTGCATCCTTTGGAACATCTTCGATCAGTGTGATCCATTCAGGGCACAACCCCAAGGACACTCAGATGTTTGCGAAGTGGGCTGTGGCATGACCTGCAGGTTCACAATTCGGAAGAGTCAGCAGTAGGGGCCTGCCTGTGTCCTCAGGTCCTGGAAACTTTTCCATCTCGGTTCTGGGAACTCATCCCTGGAATGGTGAGATGTGCTCAAGTGTCATCTGGGAGGTGACTGCAAACTCTGCTCACGGAGCAGCACTACACGGGTGTGTACCCAGCATGACCAAAAAGAAAATCTTAATTGCAATCAAGGATGAGAGCAGGAATTTAAAGTCAAAAAGAGCTCAAGGCTGGCTAGAGGCAGGGGCTGGAGTCCAGGCTACGAACAATGCGAAGCTGTCAGAGGCTCACAGTTGGTTTTGGTTGGGGCCGGGTTGCCGACAAGGTAGACATGATGTCTTAAAGTTGCCAGCCAAGCCACACCAGGGGGCAAAGCCGTTGGCAGAGAAGACGATCAAGTACCATGCGGCTGCAGAGACAAGTACCATGCGGCTGCAGAGACACCCGACATTGATGAGGAGAAAGTTCACCTGGTGAGCCAAATGTCGCATCTACACGTGAAAATGCTCAAGTCATTAGTTACAGTTTTCGCTTTTCCTCCAGCTGCGCATTAACTCAGAGCAGTGGCCAAGAGATCGTAGGATAAGAAGAGAGAACAGGAACTAGGGTTTCTTTTACAGGATGACTTTTGTCACTCATTTCTGTTTTCTGAGTCTCTTCTTTGTCCTCTTATCTTTGGTAGTTGATTAACTAAAAGGTCACTTCCTGGCCTCGCATTGCCAGGGCTCTCACCGAATTTTCCCCGGGTCCGACCGCCCTGTGCTCCTTGCCTAACTCCATTTTCTCCAGCCTGTCTCCCTGAGCCATGTTGTGTTGAATCTTTGCCCTCAGAACACCCTCCAAAGTTATCTTGCCCCTCCCCTAACTTTCTGAGAGCCTGGGCCTAAGGCCCACCCAAGCAGGCTCTTCCTTCCAAGAACATATATTTGCAAATAAGAAGGAACAGAACAGGGAGTCATTTCTGAAATGTTTGCTTACAGACCAAAAATGAGCTGTCTCACAGCTGAAGATGAAATAACTCAAAGACCCCATCCTTCATAACCCTTCGTTTGAAGTCAGTGTGGAGCCAGGGAAAGAAAAAAATTATATATATATATATGAAGAATATCTAATTTTGTGAATCTCATTTTCAAATTCAAATCTCAAATGTTCCCCAAGGCAGTGGATTGCAAAGGCAGTGGATTGCAAAGGCAGTGCAGTGATGAAAACTTAATAAAAGACCCAGAAAGACCACAGATCACACTGGCCCGTCAGCTGTCATAGGTAAGGGAAAAATAATCACATTATTCTACTATTTGGGAAGTTCTTGGCTGTGTTTCATTCTCTGCAATGATGGCTATGCTGGCTTCCAACTTCATCGCTGTCTGCCGTGAGCTCATCCTCAGTCTCTGGTCATTTCTGCCATATGCTTTCCTCCTTCTGCCTCTGTTGGAGAAATGTGTTTAACCACAAAATCCATGCGTGGTAATGTCTTTATGTCATGCCTTTAGTCACTTCCCAATGCAGTGCTCACTCCCCTTTTCCGGCCCATTTACTCTGCCACTGGGTATCTTTTTATAACAAAAATACAGATGACATAAATGCCATCTATTAAGATATTCTCTGTTTTCCCCATTCCTGCAAGACAGGCTAAAGCCCTTTGAATGGAATCCAAGGACTTTACAAAATAAAGTGACTCATTTTACAGCCTCACTCATTGTCACTGTGGCTCTGCCCTTCTTGGTCACCCAGTCCCCACTCTACCACGGTCTATGCAGTCACAATCCCAAACGGTGTGACGCCTTCACTTCTCCGCGCCTTGGCGCGTGTGTTTCTGGATCGCCCTTTCTCTTTTTCTCTGCTTGGACAAAGATGATTTGGCCACCACAGCTTTCAAATGTCCTTCTCTGGGACATCGTTCCCAGACTCATGCGGGGATAATTGCTCTACTTCCCAGTGGCACGTCTGCAGTCTATGCCTATCTCCCTGACTTTACTAAAAGACACTAAACTGGGAACTTCTCCCTTTTGACCCCCTTTTCTTTTACAGCACCTGACACCGTGTGCTCAATTAAGCTGGAACCATGGGAAGAATGAATGAAGAAAGGAAGAGAGACCGTCCACCACAGAGGGGCAATAGGCTGTGTGCTGTCTTCACCTGAGCGAAGGTTGCCTTGGCACCAGTGCTGGGGACACACCCCCTGTCCTCCTCCCGGAGCTCCCAGAACAACATACTTGAGCTATTAGTCCATCATTGGCTCTTTCCTGGTTGATTTCCTGCTTGTGGTCCATTTCCTCATTGTTTTACAGGAAGAAAGTTGACGTGCAAATGAAAGGAAGTACTTTCCATGTGTAGGTACAGCTAGTGTGACCTCAATTCCTTCTTCCGTTGGGGGTAATGGCCTCCCTACGGGAGGCTGGATAACCTCTCCACCTCACCCCATAAACGCCATTCCCAGGGACCCAGGATCGGCGCATGTTACTCCTCCCCCAACTCCACATTCTGAGAAAGTCACAAGAACAAATTTATCTTCTGCCTTGCTGCTGGGAGCATTCATTAGCACAATTTTCTAGAAAACAATTTACAAAAATATACCCAAAATCTTCAAAATCTGCCATCTTTGACCCAGCATTCTCAGTTCAGTGATGGGGGAACATATATATACAGAGAAGTTTATCCCACAATTATTTCTATCAGAAAAAATTTAAAAGACAATGGGTTAAGTTAATTATGGCACATGCATCAGTCAGTAAAAATTATATCGTAGAAAGATATTTAATGACATTCCCAAAATAACCATGTTAACTTATTAATAAAAAGCAAACACTACCACCTCCCAGTTTTCCCGTCCTCATAGCTGCTGATGTCAAATAATTGGAAACTTTTTCTTCTTGACCCCAGGAATAGTCTCATTTTGAAGGGAGGAGGAGAAGCCCCTGCTCTGTCAGCTGATTTAAGCCTAAAGCTCACAGGGTTCCTCTACGCTTCTCCGATCACCCCTTTCCACCTCTCTGCCTCCGCACAGGGCCCCTGTGACTCCCTGGGGTGTTTCCTGGGGTGTGCACCCCTCTGCTGGCTCTGCACAGCGCTCCTGAGGTTCCTGAAAGATGGAACACAAGGTCTCTCCTAGCCTGAATCAAGTCTGCTTCCTGCTTCCCGAAGCCGGAGAGATACTGCAGCACCACTGGCTCCCGAGCCCCTGGAACCGGGCTGTCCGGAGCAGGGGGCCCTCCCCACCAGCTTCAGAAGCGCAGAGTGCACCTGACAGCCCAGCTCAGCCCCACCAGTCTTACCACCCAAATGCTTCTCTAGGGGGAAATTTGAAGGCAGAGAAAATGGAAGACTAAAAATAGTCTCACCCCTGCCCTAAAAATCTTCACCCTGTGTGCCAGCTACTGTTTCCTGGTGGCTCTTCCCACATCTCTGATGCTACCAGGCCCCTTCCCAGAGAGAGTTGGGTGAGAAGGGAAGGGTGAATGTGGGTCCATGTGACTGTGCAGGTGTTTGCATCTCCTCCCCACCCACACTACTCCCCCGGGGAAAATCACCCAAGAAGTTAAGGACAATTGGTCACCTGCACAGAGAAGAGGATGGACATAATTTAAATTCAGATGCTCTGAACCAGCCTGTTCTCTGGGGGAAAAAAAAACCAAAATAGGGATTTTGTTTTGAGTCCCGGAAAGAGCTCAATGTCACAGGGTCTGTTACGTCTTCACTTTTTGTTTATTAAAGCAGACACGGTGAAATCACAGGGCTTTGTGACCCAGGGTCAGAAAATAACAGCCCTGTTCTTTTCTCACTATCACTTGTTCAGCATTTTGGAACTCAGGTAAGGTCCTTGTGTATCATGCTCTTTTGCAATATTCTCTCCCCTCTTAGAGCAGTGTTTCTTAGTGACATCTCGCCCTGGAGAAAAACTGCCTGTGTGCACACCTCAGCATCCTCACTTACCTGCTCAGCTGTGCCTCTGCTCCCGTTTTCTCCAGCCTGACAGACATCTTGCCATTGGGTTCCCTTTATCTGTAACACACCTGCTACCACTCTGGTGGCCTGAGTCACCAGACAAGCAGTATATTTGTGTCCTTAGGCTTTCAAAAGTTAACTAATGACATGACTGCTCACTTGGCAGTAGCTCCTGAGATCCCCATGCACCTCCCTGACCCCTGGCCCCTGCAGGTGAACAATGGTTGGAATAAATGGCGGCATCAAACCCTCTAGTCATTGTGAGGCTCCCAGAAGTTAGAGCTGTCCAGACAAGATGTGTCTTAAAGGGCGATCTGCTTACCAAGATCAGCTTCAGGATAGAAGCAGAGACAAAAGACAGCGAAAACCTACTCAAAGAGTGTTCTGGGGACATTTGGAGGGAAATATGCCCAGAGGCAGAGGTAAAGCTTATGAAGTGGTTAAATCCGGACAAGGTCTCTGTGTGGAGGCCAGGAGAGGTGCTCATGAGATGACGGAGTGGGGGTGAGAGCGGGGACAGGGGCACAGGCTGTGTGTCTTCTCTTTCCAGAGCTGACCCCTGGCTAAGTCCTACAGTTGGCAGAGGACAGCAAGAGCTCTAGGCTGAAGGGACCCTCCAGACAGAGCTATTACAATTCACCATCGATATGATTTCTCATTCCACAGCAGAGTGACAGGAATTAACAGGGCTGCCTCTTTTCTGGCTGGAGCCACGGAGAGTGTCCAGAGAAGACAAAGGAGGTTCCTGCCGTGCCAAAAACCCTTAAGAAAAGGAGAAGGAATTTCACAGAGCTGGAGATCAAGTGCCTGAGAAAGAAGTTTGCCCCAGAGATGCTTTGAAAAGCAAGGAGGGAGCTTATCTACGAAAAGGCTCAGTGTTGTCACAAGGAACACAGGCAGATGTACAGAGCTGAGGCTGGAACGGCCGGGATGGCAAGAAAAGCTGCAGCTGCTTGGACCTGCAGAACCCTCATTGACGTTGTCGTCAGGATCAGAGGTATCGAATGTGTGAGCCCAAAGGTCCAAAAGGTGTTGTGGCTTCTCCGTCCCTTCCAGATCTTCAATGGAAACTTTGGTGAGCTCAGCAAGGCTTCCCTTATATTGCATGGGGCACCCAAACTTGAAGTAGTAAATAAACTAATCTATAAGCACAGTTATGGCAAAATAAAGAAGAAATTGCGTTGACAGGTAGCACTGTGACTGCTCGATCTCTGGCTAACTATGGCATCATCTGCGTGGAGGGTCTGATTCCTGAGATCTGTACTGCTGGAAAACGCTTCACAGAAGCAACTAACCTCCTGTGGCCCTTCAACTTATCATCTCCAAAGGGGAAATGAAGAAAAAGAACCCATTTTGTAGAAGGTGGAGATACTGGCAACAGGGAAGACCCGATCAACAGGCTTGTTAGAAGAACGAACTAAGTGTCTACCGTGATTATTTTTGTAATCTGCTCAGTTAATAGACAGTGACTGCTTTCAAATTGAAAAAAACAAAAAAGGAATTAATAGAGCTGGAAAGAAGTCACCTTTCCAAAACCTAAGGAAACTCTTTTCCACTGCCCCTGCAAGGAAAGCAGTGGTGTCTGTTTCTACAGTCTGTGCTTCGTAAAGTATGATTTTTGGAATTACAACTTGAGTTCTAATATCCCTTCTTCACACTATCTATGCCCAGGGATGCCCAGTTCCGGAAACACAGGGGCTATATTGTAGCTTTTGGCAGAACCTCTCTTATCTCTTTGAGGAAGTAAAGTGATTCCCTTTTATCTCTTTGTCTGAGTAAATCATTTTTGAGTCTAGGATTCTTCAGAACTTCTCTTACTTCAATTATTTCAATTTCTAAACATTTATCAAGCTTTTACTTGATCACTCATTATGTCATTGTTATGAAAGACATAAAAAGACTCATGTGACTTTGGAAAACCTGCCATGTTAAAAACAATTAGCAACCTGATCCCAGTTTTTCTCATAGTTGTACCCATGGAGAAGTCTTGCAGCTAGAAATTTCCCATGGAGACATCGACAGCACTGTGATCACAGTGCCACTAGTTCAAATAATATTAATGCTTATCATTGTGTAGCACTTATTTGGTTTTAAAAAATACTCACTCGTAAGTTTTATGAACCGCAGCTCTAAGAGCCTCCTTCTAAATGGACAGGCCTCGCTTTATTGTGCTTGACCTCATTGTGCTCCACGGATATTGCACTTTTACAAATTGAGGATTTGTGGCAACCCTGTGTTAAGTGAGTCTGTCATTGACATTTTTCCAAAACCATGTGCTCACTTGGTGTTTCTGTCTCACATTTTGATAATTCTCTCAATATTTCAAACTTTTTCATTATTATTATATCTGCTAAGGTGATCCATAATTGGTGATCGTTGGTGTTAGTATTGTGATTGGGGGTGCCATGAACCACACTCATATAAGATAACAAACTTATCAATAAGTGTGTGGGTTTGGACTGCTTGTGCCTCTGTATTCCCTGAGACACAACAATCTTGAAATTAGGCCAAGTAATAACACTACAATTATCCCTCAGTGTTCAAGTGAAAGGAAGAATTGCATGTCTCTCATTTTGAATAAAAACTAGGAATGATTAAGGTTAGTGAGGAAGGCATGTTGAAGGCAGAGCTATGCCGAAGCCAGGCCTTTCGTGCTAGTCAGCCACGTTGTGAATGCAAAGGAGAAGTTTTTGAAGGAAATGAAAAGTCCTCCTCCAGTGAACACATGAATAATAATAAAGCAAAATATCCTTATTGCTGATATGGGAAAGGTTTTAGTCGTCTGGATAGAAGATCAAACCAGTCACAGCATCTCCGCAAACTGATGTCTAATCCAGAGCAAGACCCTAACTCTCTTCAGTTGTGTGAAGGCTGAGAGAGGTAAGAAGCCTTCAGAAAAAAAAATTTGAAGCTAGCAGAGGCTGGTTAATGAGATTTAAGGAAAGAAGCTGTCCCCATAACATAAAGACGCAAGGCGAAGCAGAGAGTGCTGATGGAGAAGCCGCAGCAAGTTACCCAGAAGATCTAGCTGAGATCATTCATTGATGAAGGTGGCTACACTAAACAACAGATTTTCAGTGTAGAAGAAAGAGCCTTATATTGGAAGAAGATGCCATCTAGTTCTTTAGTAGCTAGAGAGGAGAAGTCAATGCCTGGCTTCAAAGATTCAAAGGACAAGCTGATTTTCTTGCTAGGAGCTAATGCAGCCGGTGACTTTAAGTTGAAGCCAGTGCTCATTTACCACTTTAAAAATTTTAGGGCCCTTAAGAATTATTATAAATCTATTCATCTGTGCTCTAGAAATGAAACAACAAAGCCTGGATGATAGCACATCTGTTTACAACATAGTTTACTGAGTATTTAAGCCCACTGTTGAGCTCTACAGCTCAAAAAAAAGATTCCTTTTAAAAGATTACTGCTCATTGACAATGCACCTCGTCTGTTGGAGACATGCAAGGAGATGAATGTTGGTTTCATGCTGCTGAAACAGCATCCATTCTGCATCCCTTGGACCAAGGAGTAATTTTGACTTTCAAGTCTTATTATTTAAGAAATACATTTCATAAAGCTATAGCTATCATAGATTGTGATTCCTCTGATGGATCTGGGCAAAGTAAATTGAAAACCTTCTGGAAAGGATTCACCCTTTTGGATGCCATTAAGAACATTGATAATTCATGGGAGGAGGTCAAATGTCAACATTAACAGGAGTTTGGAAGAAGTGGATTCCAACCCTCATGGATGACTTTCAGGGGTTCAAGACTTCTACAGAGGGAGTAATTGCAAGTGTGCTGGAAATGTCAAGAGAACTAGAATTAGAAGTGAACCCTGAAGATGTGACCAAATTACAGTAATCTCAGGATAAAACTTGAACAGATGAGAGCTGCTTTCTATGGATAAACAAAGAAAGTGGTTTCTTGAGATGGAACCTACTTCTGGTGCAGATGCATTGTTGAAATGACAACAAAGGATTTAGAATATTACATAAACTTAGTTGATAAAGAAGCCAGTAGGGTTTGAGAGGATTGATCCAATTTTGAAAGAAGTTCTACTATGAGTAAAATGATGTCAAACAGCATCTCATGCTACCAAGAAATTTTTCCCTGAAGGGAAGGGTCAAACTTCACTGTTGTTTTAAGAAATTTCCACAGCCACCCCAAACTTCAGCAACTGTCACCCCGATCAGTCAGTAGCCATCAACATCAAAGCAGGACCCTCCACCAGCAAAAAGATTATCACTCACTGAAGGCTGGGATGATTGTTAGCATTTTTTAGCAATAAGTAGTATATTTTAACTAAGGTTAGGTCATTAAATATGAAATGTCATTAACTATGAAATGTCTGATTTCAAATCAAAAGTGTAGTTTATCATATCTCAAACAAGAAGCAGTACAATTAATCAAAGCATACATCTAAACTATCAACACAGTTTTGCCATCTTAACGGTAGCTTGTCTATGCCAGCAGCGAAGAAACCTGGAGAGTGAGTGTCAATGAAATCGTGAAAGACCTTTTCCACAGCTTGTTGAGAACTGAATAATTTTCCTTGTAAGAAGTGATCCAAAGCTTGAAAGAAGTGGTGGTCATTTGGTGCAAGATCTGGTGAATATAGCGGATGACAGAGGGTTTCCAAGTCCAGCTGCTGTAGTTTGAAAAGTGTTGTTTGTGCAACATTTGGTAGAGCATTGTCTTGCAAGAGGATTGGTCTGTCTGTATTGACCAATCTCAGATGCTTAATCACAAGCATCCTCATCATTTCATCCAACTGGCTGCAATAGACACCCACTGTAATCGATTTACCAGGTTTCATGAAGCTGTAGTGGATAATACCAACACTGGACCACCAGATAGATACCATTGTTGTTTTTTTTTTTTAATGAATATTCAGTTTTGAATTGTGTTTTGGCACTTTGTCTTTATACAACCATTGTGCGGAATACTTGTGGTTGTCAAAAAGAATCCATTTGTCATCACACATAACAATATGGTGTAGAAATTGTTTTCCTTTATGTTGTAACAACAAAGAAAGACAAGCTTACAGACGATTTTTCTTCTGATGCTCATTTAATTCATGTGGTACCCATCTAACCAGTTTCTTTTTCATTAATTTATTAACAAGTAAGCAATGATCTGTTAATGTCTGACTGACAAACACTTATAAATTTCTTACCATACACCAAGCAAAGAAGCACGCTTTGTAAAAATAAAAGTCTGTTAGCTGATGCATTGGCTCTCAATGAAAATTATTTAAAATTTTCACACTCAGAAAGAAATGGAATGAAATCAAGTCTATTATACAACTGAACAACAGCAGAACTGAAAGCCAAATATATTTGTTTTCAGGCATACAAAGATTTATCTTTCTGGTGTAGGAGTGAATTAAAAAGTCAGAAAGTCTGTAAAAATAACTGACCCTTGTAAGAGGTCAAATCTAAGACTTCATCAATTTTCATATTTAGGGAGGCATCTCAAAATTGAGTTTGCATTTTCCATCTCCAGAGACTTGGTCTGTTATGTAGTGAAGGTACCTGGTAATGAGCTTGTAGTTAAGAGCTAATTTGAAATGGAAATTTTATAGAACCAATTTTTGGGTTTCTTAAAGTTAATTGCTTTGCACCTAATTTAAGTCCCACAGGGAGCAATTCTGATCTCCCCCAGCAAACTTTATCTTAAATGAGGCTGATCTGTAATCCTTTTACACATGTCTGGGTACCCATCAGTAAATACCACGGGATGCATTAAGTTTCTAAAGGATACTATGTGGTTTTCAAACCCTCCAGGGACTTTACTTTTAGCAAAGAAGTAAGTTGTTTTCCTGGAGCCCTGTTCGTTCACTGTACCAAATAAAAGTTATGGGAAGATGTTGAGTTTTGTACTATCTATGCTTACTCAAGCAATAGATCACAGTAGCCTGGCAACTTGCAAGAGATATAATGCTGTAAAGGGAATGAACGAAACAGAGACATACACAAGACACTACATGGAGAATAAAAGATCATCAGGACTGCAATAATCAGAAAGATCCAGATGTTGCTATTAGCCAGCCCATAGCAATGGCTCTCAAAGTGTGGTCCCTGGACCCACAGAATCAGCCTGTCCTGTGAACATTTTAGAAATGCAAATTCTTGGGCCCCACCTCAGATCTCCTGAATTAGAAGCTCTGGGGGTGGAGCCCAACAATCTGTATTGTAACAAGCCCTCTGGGTGATTCAGGGGTACAACAAAGTTAGAGAAAGCTAAGCTAGAGGAATTTTGCTGAAATAGAATTACGAGGTGGGTGTGGCTAGCAGCAGGAATGCTCATAGCATGTCAGGCTTTGTCTGAGAGGTTGAAGCAGTGATGGACTACATGGGAAGTGGACTGCTAACAGAAGCTCATGCTAAAGGGCTCCAATAACTATTTCCCATTCGGAGAAGGAATGGAATTCCAAGTTGAGCCAAGTCAGGAACCAAAAGATGTAAGTAGGGTGATAGAATCATAAATGATTTTCTACTCCTGCCTGACTTTTACTGACAGCTCCTGCTTAGACGCACATTGGAGTTACTGGAGGCCTCTGACACGGAGGAAACTACCTGAAGATGGAATCTAAAGGGAAACAGCCCTTTCATTCATCCAATGTCACTTGTAAGACATGCACCCAAGCCTAACAGAGCTGAGCGCACAGGGCATAAATAGGTGAGCTCTGGGTAGCACGTCAGGGGAACAAAAGGACCTTTCAGAAAGACGTGATGACACTCTGTGACACCATCCCAATTTTGGTGGACAATGGAGGTTTCACTCGTGTGACTAGAACAGATCGTTAACAAACGTTTGATGCTCTCTCCATGGATCTTATTACAGAAGTAGCAGTAGAGAGCTATTTGACAAAGAAAACTAATGCCAAGGAACCAAATTACTTTATAGAATCCAGAGTATCTGAACATGATAAAATATAGCTATGAGGGCTTGTGTCAAGTATGTTTTCCGACAACTTGGGTTTAGCCATGGATTCCAATGATTAGAACGGCCTCCAAAAATGACTTGAATATTAATTATGTATTGATTAAATATTTAACAGAATTGGATCATAAGTTTGGCCTCTGGCCCAGCTTATCAGTGGTATGAATTAATCAAAAGGATGAGTTGCCTTAGAAGAGTGATTTTCAAACTTAGTGCCTTAGAATCCCACTGGAGGACTTGTTAACACAGATTATAGAATTGTACCCCTAGAGTTTCGGATTCAATATGTCTCAGGTAGGCCCGAGGATTTATAATTCTAGCAAGCTCTCAGGTAGTGTGGATGTTGCCGGTCCACGTTTTGAGAACCATGGGAGGAGACAAAGCACAAATAGGGATGTGTTTCGAGGATTAAACTATAGGAAGGAGGCAGAAGATAGAACCGCTCTGCTGCACTAAAGCTGAAACTGCCCCTTGCTTGTATCGGTTTCTGACATCCAGCAGTGAGAGATTTCAGGCAAGCTTTGAATGATTAGGAGATAACTTTTGGAAGGGTAAAAAGGAAGTCAGACTTCCTTATACCTATATAACTTTTAAGAAGTTCCCATTTCAGCAAGAATCAAAACAAAAGCCTTAAAGGAACGTGTTTGTGAGGCTGGCTACCTTACCTGCTGGCTGCCGTTTCCAGAAGGTTAGCCAAAAATCATGCAGGTATGTGGGAATTCCCTCTCCTGAAGCTGGCTCTGATGTGTGGCTGCAGGGCAAGTGTGACCAGGACTTTAGTCTTTTCCCAAGTTCTCTACCACTCACACACAGAGGCTACCTGTGACCCGTGCTGTCACCCTCTGGACCCCAGCATCCACATGGCCTTTTCCTCAAAACCTCCAGCACATATCTCAGATCTCTCTGTGGCCTCAGGGCACCGTGCTGCCTCAGTGCTGGAGCAAGCTTCCTCACAGAGAAGGGTTTGCGAACAGAGAAAAGCACTAGTTTGTCAGTCTTTTGTGGAACTTGATCTTCTGCACCTGATTCGGCTTTGGGTCAGTCACCATCAGGAGTCTCCCCGGGCTGCCCAGTGCCCAGTGACTGGCAGCGTTGACTCATGCAGGGTGGAGTTTGGAAGGGAGGTGGCCTGCAGGGGGTGGGGGTCTGTCTATCCCGGCCTACATCATGGGGATTTGCTTGGCCACATTCTGCTGAAAGTGACTCATGAGGAAGACAGAAGCCAACAGTTCAGAGGAGGGAGGACTGTGTCTATCCTTTGCATGTTATTTGGCCCAGCTAAACCAGCCCACAGAGGAAAGTGCTTCTGCCACCACCGCCATCATTTAGAGGAAGGGCAGGAGCGGGCATTTCCAGGACTCACTCCATTCCCACATGTTCGGACACATCGGTGAGAGTTTGAGGGTCACTGGCCTTATCTCTGTAGGGCAGGGTTAAAAAGCTCAAGACCACTCCCTTCTCATGCATACTCCCCCATCCCCTGATTTCTCTTGGACTAGCCTATGTTCCAGAGCAATGGTTTCCGTATTCTCGGTCTCCGTGGCTCAGCTCCAGGGACCACTCTGGAGCAGGGAGGCCTAACTTTCTGCAGCTTCTTGGCCTGGGACTGGGTTGATAAGTCAGCCTTGCAGGTGTAGGAAACAAGGCCCTGGCCCCCTAAAGAGTCACTGAAAAATCATGGACATGAGGCATATTGATTAATAGGAGAAAAGAACAGAGACCTAAAGATACAGGGGAAATCGTCCATTTTTATGCTTAGGTACAACAAAGTATGGACAGCCGTGTAGAAATATGATTGGACAGAAAGGGTATGATCTAATACTAACGGACCAAGCGGGGAAACCCAGCAAGGCCTGTCAGTCTAGACTCTTCTTGGCCTCTCTGAACACACATTCTTTCCTTCTGGGTGTGGGACAGGGCTCTCTGTGCAATGGGGGTCCTGTGACCTGCAGTCAAACAAGGTAGATCGGGTAGTTTCTTTATGGCCAGTTTTTACGTGGAATAATTTTAGTTTTTATGGCTGGCTTTCAGAAAAAAGAGTTCTGGCTTTTACGATCCTTTTTGGGGGAAGAGGGACTCAAATTTCTATGCCTAGCCTCAGGGAAGAATGGAACTCAGAGGCAGGAGGACAGGACACAGTAAGAGAAAACCTCTTGCTTTTGAGACCTTCATTTTGGGGTACTATTTTCTAAGCCCCACAGGGCAAACTTGACTGTCTTTAAATTCTGAGTGGGGGTCAGAAACCTGCCACATTCTCTAGTCTACCTGTTAGAGACAGTCCAATGGAGCTGATACTGTGATCATCCATTAGCAATATGTGTCTCTTTTATCAACCAGAATCCTCAAGGAGAAGCAAGGTGGGCATTAGGATCTGGGCACCAGCCCTGGCCCCACCTCACCCCCAATTTCCAAGAAGCTCTGAGACTGACGCTTTCCCATGAGGGCTCCCCTTTTGCCAGGATTTATCGGGAGGTGTGGAGATTCGTTGGCAACAGGATAGTGTAGACAGGAAAGGGACTGAGACTTGGCACTAGCCATGCCCACCGGGGGAGGGGTGGCTAACAGGAGAGGTTAAGGAAGGCACAGGCACAAGTTCAGCCCGTCCACGTGCCCATTCGGCTAAGTAGTCAGCACAGGTGTTCCAAGTGGGTGGTAAATTATTCCAAAATGTGAGCAGGACCTGCTGAGAATTGGAGGCAGGCAATTCTTGGAAGTCAGGGCAGGCTGCCAGCCTTCGGTAGCTTTGTCCACAGGGATCCAGGCCCCAGCACTGAACCAAGAGACAGAGCTCAATTCTCCCCTGACCTTACCTCCAAGAAAGAGAGAGAAACCATCCAGAGCAGGACAAGAGACAGTGAGATGGGAACCAAGGTCAGAAAGTCCAGTACGCTTGGCTGCCTCCCTGGGAGAAGCTCGGGTCGAGGAGTTCTGTAATTACAGCAAGGATGTGATTAGACCAGAAAGCTGCACCCCAGGGGAGAGGGAGGAAGCCCACTGGGGAGCATTAGGACTAATAAAGAGTGAGGATGACTCTGGTAACAGATAGGAAGCCCAGGGGTCAGCTGGTTCAACCTAATCCGGAGAGTGACTCAATGCTGAGGTGCCACTACTGGGGAAGGGTGGGGAGGTACTGAACCTGTTTTAGCACTTCCTGTCTGAAGCCCACATTAGTGCGGGGACTGAGACCTGAAGTTGGGCAGAGGGCAGGAGTGAATCTGGCTGTAGACATCACGGATCTGCAGGGGGTGGTCATGAGACAGGCTGAAACCTCTGCAATATGTACTCACCAGGAGGGCCGGGGACCCAGACAATCATGTCAATTTGGACGGCTGCTTGGCCCAAATAGATGTGTGTGTGCCTGCGGACATGCCCCGGCACTGGCACCCCTGACAGCAGCTGGCCCCGCTGCAGTGGGCCAGCCTCCAGCTCACACCAAGATGCAGCTAGGGTTTCTAGTCTCATTCTTGGAAGAGTTTTGTTGGATGAGTTAACCTGGAATCATCTTGCTTTCCTGGGAAACTGTTGTTCCTTTTGTCTGCTCTGCCTCTGGGCAAAATCTGTAGCCCTTACTTGCTACGATTTCCTACCATTCTAATAATAGCTCATTGCTAGGCAGACATGACGCAAATGTGCTTCTCATCATCTTGAGACACTTGGAGGGGAGTCTTACCTTCTTATTTAAGTTATTTTTTTAATCTTTTTTTATTTTGGTTTGTTTTCTTCATTTGCCATCAGTTGGGTAGAGAAGTGGGCAAGATGTTGATGGAGGAAAGTGGCAAAACATTGGTGCATCATGAGTGAGTTGCTTTTTCCATAATCTTCTAATCTGTCCTCACACCTGCTGTTAAAAGTACCTTATGCAATGAAACTGCCCTTAATGTGTGTCATCAGCGAGCTTACTGAATTTGGTGTGTGCCATCAGTGACCTCTCACCGGACTATCTGAGGAATCAACAACATGATCACCTTGTGTTGCCCTTTAGCAGGTAGGAATAAGGCACACCCACCCTCTGACCCTCCACTTGGAGCATTTTTCATTTAAGGTATTTTTGGTTCACCTTCTTGAACGTCCTCTCTTCCCGCTTCCACCCATCTTCTTTATTACTCCCTAGGAAGGAAGCCGAAAGGCAAATGACTTTACCACTGAAGAAAAAATCCCTGACAATTTGGGAACCAAGGAAAGCCAGGGAAACACACTCCCGACCCTTAAGGTAAAGCTCCCAAGAGCAACAGTTCCAAGAACCTGGAGCCCCAAACCCAGACCCCTTTTTCAGGATAATGGAATCTTGGACTGGGAACGCATGTGTTTCTTTGTTTATCTCAGCCTTTCTTCAAGACCGTTTTTATAGTCACACGCAGGTATTTTGTGGGCACAAAGGAAGGGACACCAATTCCCAGGCTTGTGGCCACAGCATACTTTCCCTCTGTGTCCTTCCTTTGGCAACTGAGGCTGCTCCTTGTGCCTGCAGGTCGCCAGGTGGTGGCTCTGTCCGCAGTGCTACCACTCGGTCCCCTCAGTCCGGACGGAGCCACCACCTTCCGTCATGAGTGTCTGCACCCTTCCTCTGATCTGGGGCTGCCAGCGGCGACTGTGTACGGATTGACTTCTAACTCCTTTATGAACTTTGGCATTTTTAAAATTTGTTTGTTTAATTGACGAATAAAAAGTATATAAATTTATGGTTTACAACATCATGTTTCAAAATAGATATACATTGTGTAACGGTTGAATTAAACTAATTAATATATGCATTACCTCACACACTCATCATTCTTTGAGGTGAGGACACTTAAAATCTACTCTCTTATTAATTTTCAAGAACACAACACATTATTATTAGTTATGAATGTCTTGAACTTACTCCTCCTGGCTACCTGAAATGTGTCCTTTGACCAGTATCTCCCCCTGCCCCCCAGTTTCCAACTTCCTTTGTTCCAGTGTCTCCACTCCTTCTTTCCAGCCAGAATGCTCTTCTCTCTCTATTGCTACCCATTCACATGCTCTCTATGATTCAGGGTTCAAATCGAGTTCCAATCCTGCTGTAGTTCCCTCACACACTCTGGTTCTCACTGGTATCTCTTTTAATTACACTCTGTAGCACTCGTTACTGTGATTCACATCCTGAATGCTCATGTGAATCGCCTGTGGACTGCCTAAAAAATAGAGCCCCTGACCAGACAGAGCCAACCAGAATCTCCGTGGGTGAACTGCAGGCATCTGTGGTTTCACAGAGCTTCACCGGTGAGCCTAATGCACAGCTAGGGGATGACAAACACAGTAATATAGAGATGACCAACTTTCGTGTTTAAGCATAGTGTGCCTGTTGCCACTTATTTGTTTCATGGATATCTGCTTTTAAACTCCTGGATGACAGAAACCATATCTTTCTCGTTTTTGGTACCCTTTATTTTATAGCTATACTTAATGTTAGGTCCAGGGCTGAGACTTTAAATTAGTATTTTGATACATAATTTTTTAAATAGTAAAATCACCTAATGGTTCAACAAATATTTTTGAATAGGTTCACCATGCCACTGGAGCTATGAAGGTGAAAGCAATATTAGCCTTTTTCAACTAGAGTTATCGACTAACAGGGAAAGGTGGTCGAGAGTGTCATTGGTTTCGAGGCACGCACGCACACACGTGGGCTGCATCCAGGCGCCGTGGACTGGGTATGTGTGCAAGGTGGGGTCTGTAGCTCTCTGCAGGCTGCCAGCAGCTCTTTGCCCCATCCCTCTGCTCCCAGGGCTGCCCTGGGAAATGTTGGAAAGATCACATGGGGCTTCTCTTAGGTGTCCCACATTGTTTGTCCCATGTCCTTCATCTTCCCTGAAGTATTTTCTCCTTCTAGTGCCAGGTACCTGGTATCCCCAGAATCTCTCTTCCTTTCCATTTAACAAAACCAATTCTTAAGAATGGATCTATGATCAAATTCATAGGAAGCATACTTTACTGATAAAGCACTTGTGTCTTACCAAATAAATAAGGCAAGTAGCATTTATCAAGTTCCTCATGTGTGCCAGGCTCTGCTACGTTGAGGGATTGTTAAATAGGAATGTGATTGGAGGGCTGGGGACTCCTATGCCTCAATGCTGTGACACGTAGGTGGTTGCTTTCTCTTCCTCCTCCGAAGGTGTGCTGTGTCTCTTAGTCTTACTTTAAAATCCTTTTCTGAGCAGAGCTCAGAACTTCTCTGTGGTTTATTTTTCTGTGAGCAACCGGTTTCCTTTGTTCCCAACTCCTTTTCCAAAAGGCACAAGGTTACCTTCTAAATGAGGTTACTGGTTTCAAAGGTAAGCCCTGGGAAAGGTCAGTTTCCAGTGAGGGCTACCATCTTGACAAATGGCCCCGTTTGATCTCAATGCGTGCTTTCGTATGCGATCCACATACGTGCAGTATCAGTCTCTAGGGATCTACATGCACTGTCGATCTCCATGCAGTATCTCTGTGCAGTATCACCCCTCTACATGCAATCTGGCAGCAATCCGCTTACCCCAAGGGGTCATAATAGTTTCTACCTCATAGGGCTGCAGTGAAAATTCAGTGAAATCATACAGGTGGAAAACCTAAAACAGTGTCCCGCACATAGCAAGCACTCCACAAAGGGCCTCGCTCTTGTCCTCGCTTTCCCTTCTGAACTGACCATTGAGGGTATGATGTTCCTCAGGCCACCCCCATTAGTTCAACCCACCTAATTTCCTCCATTCTGCCCTCCATCCCCAGACTCTCCTTTCTTCCTCTTTCTAGAGAGTTTCCATCAACGGTAGTGGTGGTGGTAGTACGAGTAGGAGCAGAATTAAGAATCGACAGTGAGTTATTTCGTGTGGTCTGCTTAGCCGCCACCATTGCCATCGTTTCCCCGAGCGTCAGTGAACGTGGAAGAGTCCTGGCTGGAAAGGCCTTGCAGGCACTACTCCAGCTGGAGCTTCCAGTCCTTCCTTGCTTCCTGTCACTCTGAGCTGCCACTAGACACCGTGGCTTCTCGTTAGATTTGCTTTATGTGAGCTTACTGTCACTAGGAATGTAGTCACCCTCCTGAGGCAGGAACCACTGCTTTGTTCATCCTGACCCAGTTGCGGTGTCAGGAGGAAAAGCCGGCAAAAATTAGGCGGTTCCAATGTTATAAACGGCTACTTAGCATGCCGTCTCTGAAGAAAGAATCATAAGATGATCCTAAAAGTAAGTAATTTATCATGACAAGAGAGTTAAAGGGAAATTGACTTTGTAGCATAAAACAGTGGTGACATATAAACTTGCAGAAAGTAAAAAAGACGTTCAGGTTTAAATTGTGGGTTTACGGGAGATCCATGGAAGGGATTTAAAATAAATGTGTCGTTACGGGAAGGACCGAGAATCTCTCGGGCTCTTTAACCTCCACAAGTCCCGCACCACATGATGCTGTTTACCTCTGCGAGAATAAACCCAAGCAGGCCTCTGGAAGACCAGCCAGGTCTCTGGTGGTGTTCCCGGGCCTGGCTCCAGGAACCATTGGGGGATAAATGCCCTGCCTTTGTTTGGAAAAATAAACTGTCCCCTCTCACTCCTAGCTCTTGACTAAACAGATTCTATACCATCGCCCCCCAAGATAAAATGGTCAGCACCCAATCCTAGTTTTCTGCCTGTGTGATACAGACTGGAGGAGCCACTGGGCAGCAGAGCCTGAAGCTCTCACTTTCTTATGAACGTAATAGGTTCTTGCAAGGAGTGTACAACAGCTGTGCAGCTACATTTTGCTTTAACAACAACAAAAACTATGAAAATTTAAAAATCAACATAAAACAAGGAGGACCTTATTTGATTTTCAAAGGATTATTGACAAGATACCTTATATTTGGGTAGGGAGGAGGGAGCTATCAGATTTAGGCTGAGAATTAGGTTTGACTCTATCCAATAAGGTTTCTGCCCAAGCTGTTGGTACCCTGGTGTCAGAGAGACAGTATCTGTCCTGTCCCATGGCTATTTTGGGACAGATACAGGCCACCAAAATCAAGTGCCTAATCTCCAATCCGATACTTTAATGTTTCTTTCAATAGATCAAATTTCCTTATACTCATTTGAGTATCTCTGGCTTTAAGAGAGCCCCAACATGTAGTGAGAACTTAATAGTATATATATTAAGGACGGATGGATGGATATTCATGTCAAAACAGTACATAGATGCTTTGCTATTATAGTTAGGGGGAAAATAATCCATAATCTTGAGTGTTGAATGGCTCAGACTGTAGTGTAGGATACGTCAGTGATAAAATGGCAGGTTTAAGCGATTAAGTTCAGTAGATTCAGGATATTTTCATATATATTCAGGAAATGTATAGAAGGAGGCCACTAGGGATGATTCTAAGAGTTACACGGGACACCAGCACCCAAGTACATAGATTAAATTAGTAATTGTATTATAAAACTTCCCTGATGCAAAGAAATTCCATCTTGTCACAGGCTGCCTGGGTCCCCCTGGGGTAGGGGAGATGCTGAGATAGGGCCACTGAGGTTTCATGCATGGGATCTGCAGCTTCTGCCCTGACTCTCCACTGGGGAAGTAGAAGTCTTTGGTGACCTGGAAGTTGGAGTCAGTGGAAGGTGTGATGGTTGTTGCTGAGGCTGTTCACTGTGCAGGGATCAAGTTACCTGAGAACCTGGATCTCTCAGAATGAACTGTGGAGGTCTCTGAGCCTCAAACTCGGTTGTTGTGCTTTACATTTAGCAGGATTGTCACTGTGGCTGCAGCGTCTCTCACCTGGGGCTTTGACAAAGAAGAAGGAGAGAGGCGATATGAGCCTTCACTACAGCTTCTGAACGATAATAAGAATGGCCACTCTCATGGATCGAGAACCTTCTGCTCTATAATAGCTGCTGTGCTGTGATTCAATATGTTAATGTGATTAACGCTCACACCTTATGAGGCTCCTGGTCTCATTCAACTCTGTTAATGAGGAGACAAAACCAGAACGGTTAACCGACTCTGCTAAAGTAAGCGGCGGAGTCAAGATCTGCACCCAGGGTGCAGATGCGAAGCCCACCCTCTTTCTATCGCATGCCACTTTTTGGCGCCACATCATGTCTAGGTGCGCTGTGGCAGGAAGCGGAGTGTCAGGGAAATACACGCTTCATTCATGTCACTGTGGATTAGCTTATTTGGGGGTCTTTTCTGGCACATAATGTGGGAAGAGCAGAGGGTTTAAATTGGATTTTCTTTAAGGGGGTGCCCCGATCAGATTTTTGTTTGAAGCCCTTTAAGGTAGACACGAGTGGTGGGGCCCAACTTCGGTGACTTGTCTTTGTGAAGGAGAAAGTAGCTGGCCCCATCTGCCTTCTGAGTTACTGTTCTGAGAAACCGAACTGCACAAGCAGCAGGAGGCTGCAGTTCCCAGAAGAGACATCGTTCTTCTCCGCCCGCCTCTGCTGTCTGCCGCTGCCTCAACAAGTATCATCCAAAATGCCCGAAACAGTCACCTTCTGAGAACGCACCTGATACCTCCAAAACAGGACAGGCTTCAGAAATGGTAAGTCCATCCACCTTCAATCTCCACATCAGTTTTGGGATTTTTTTTTCTGCTTGCCTAGCTGGTTCTCCTTGTTGTTTCCCTGATACAAGTTCATTAGTTTTCTGATTCCTCTCCTTAGCAAACTGCCTCGTTTTAACACTCCGCAGGTAACCATGTTGGGTAGACCAGTTGCATGCATGGCAAGCTTGCATGGGCTCTACTCTTTAATTTCAGATTTGGGCATCTGCCATCTATTACATCTCCCTGTGTTGTCAATGATGTTGCAATCAATACAAATAAACTTGAGAAGCCCTCGGCTATAGGTAAACTGTGCCAGCATAAATCAATGAAGTGTTGAGAAGCTCTATGTCACATACCCTGATACTCTGTAATTCTACTTTTCTGGTTACCAGAGCCCTCCCACAGATTCCAGGACTTGGTTTAGAAATCTCCCTGCCTTTCCTGTCTTGGCTCAAAATGATCTCATACAAAAATTTGGACTTCTCAAAAGAGACAATTGAACAATAGGAACTGTGGTGGCTGCATCATTTACACCATTTGATCAAATCTGGACTGTGTCCACTGTGACCATCAGAGTGTAGTAAAGTCTCCTCCAAGTCATTCCTGGACCACCAGCATCAGAATGAGGTGCTTGGTACAAATGTAACTGTCCCTCTGACCTGCTATTTATTCAGAATTTCTGCAGTCAATGCCCAGGAATCTGAATTTTACTTTTCTCTTTTATTTTATTTTTCTTTTCTTTTCTAACGAACAGGAAATAAGGAATCTGAATTTTAAACAAGTTCCCTGTCAATTTGCGAAGTCAGTACTTCTGCAGGAAAGTGAGGACATACTCAAATTAGGATAATTTGAGGAGAGTTTAAGAAAGGGACCCTTCTCAAAGGGTAGTCAGGGTGAGAGGAAGCCACAGGGGCTGCGCTCTGGCTGGTGACAACCTGGGCTCAGGCATGCGGAGCTCGGGGAGCGACTGCGAGACTGTGGGAAAGGCCACTAGACAGGACGTGCTTGGGATTCTGTCGATGTAGGGACCGGGTCGGCACTTGGTGGCCCCACAGGGACATAAACACCGCAGCCGCACTTCGCCGATCTCCTGCCAGGTCACCCTGTTGGCTGAACCTAAGGGGAAGCCAGTGGCAAGGGAGCCTGTTGTTTTTGTGCAGTGTCAACCCCCAGGGCGCATGCGCAGTGAGAAGGCCGGTACCTGGGTCTGCAGGACGCGTGGAGACCTCCCAGCACTCAACGCAACCACGTGCCCTGTTGGCGGGGATCAGGGCCAGTCTCGGTTCGAAAGTGACACAGATGGTGAAGGAAAGTAGAAGAAGAGGTGGAAACTGAAAATCCAATTGTGGGAAATTCAGAAAAAGCCGGAGATTCAGGAAAAGAGGATTAGGTATTTGGAGGGCTATGGGCGAGTATAGACTTCACTTCCCTGGAGCTCCTCCAATTCCCTTCATGCTCAGCTCATTTGGGCCCCCTCCCTAGTGCTTTCCACCCACCTCCTTTCACTGAGCACTTCCATGCAAACTCCTCAGTCTGGTGGGAGCCCCTTATCCTCTTCGTGTTTGTAGCTGGGGGCAGCATTTTTTTTTATTTTAGCGTGTTATTATGGGGGTACAAATATTTAGGTTATGTATGTTGCCCTTGCCCCCTCAAGTCAGAGCTTCAAGTGTGTCCATCCCCCAGATGGTGTGCACTGCGCCCATTAGGTGTGTATATACCCCTCCCCTCCTCCCCCCTCCCATCTGTCCAACACCCAGTGAATGTTATTACTATATGTGCACTTATATGTTGATCAGTTAATATCAATTTGATGGTGAGTACATGTGGTGCTTGTTTTTCTATTCTTGGCATACTTCACTTAGTAGATGGATTTCAGCTCTATCCAGGATAATACAAGAATTGCTATATCACTATTGTTTTTTGAGGCTGAGTAGAACTCCATGGTATACATATACCACATTTTATTAATCCACTCATGTATTGATGGGCATCTGGGTTGTTTCCACATCTTTGCAATTGTGAATTCTGCTGCTATAAACATTCTAGTATACGTGTCTTTTTTATAGAATGTCTTTTGTTCTTTTGGGTAGGTGCCCAGTAATGG
>CAUYSK010056329.1:0-10337 GCA_963575035.1 Avahi laniger
TAATTCTTATATATGCACTTATGTGTTGATCCGTTAATACCAATTTGATGGTGAGTACATGTGGTGCTTGTTTTTCCATTCTTGGGATACCTCGCTTAGTAGAATGTGTTCCAGCCCTTTCCAGGAGTATATAAGAGGTGCTGTGTCACCATTGTTTCTTAAAGCTGAATAGGAACACTCATACACTGCTGGTGGGACTGCAAATTAGTGCAACCTCTGTGGAAAGCAATATGGAGATGCCTCAATGAGATACAAGTAGAACTACCATTTGACCCAGCAATCCCGTTACTGGACATCTACCCAAAAGAGCAAAAGTCGCTCTATGAAAAAGACACCTGCACTCGAATGTTCATAGCAGCACAATTCACAATTGCAAAGATGTGGAAACAACTCGTGTCCATCAATACATGAGTGGATTTTTTTTTTTTTTTTGAGACAGAGTCTCACTGTGTTGCCTGGGCTAGAGTGCCGTGACATCTCCTAGCTCACAGCATCCTCAAACCCCTGGGCTCAAGCGATCCTCCTGCCTCAAGAGGAGGGCCCAGCTGCACCCAGTTAATTTTTAAAAATTTTTTGTTGAAACGGGATCTCACTATGTTGATCAGGTTGATAGATTGGATGTTGGATACAAGAGAATGACAGAAACAAGGATGAAGCCAAAGATTTTGTGCCTGAGCAATTTAGAAGAATGGAATTGGCATTTAGTGGTAAAGCCTGGGAGAAGAAAAGGCGTTTTCTTAAAAAACTTGTTAGTTTGGAATAATTTCAGATTTATAGGAAAGTTGCAAAGACAGTACAAAGAATACCCTATATCCTTCACCCAGCTTCCTCTAATGTTAACATCTTATATAACCAGAGTACCTTTGTCAAAAGTAAGAAAGCAGTCCTGGCACGATGGCTCATGGCTGTAATCCTAGCACTCTGGGAGGCCAAGGTGGAAGGATCACTTGAGGTCAGGAGTTGAGGACCAACCTGAGCAAGAGTGAGACCCCATCTCTACCAAAAATAGAAAAAATTAGCTAGGCACAGTGGCATGTGCCTGTAGTCATAGCAATTCAGGAGGCTGAGGCAGGATGATTGCTTGAGCCCAGGAGTTTGAGGTTGCAGTGAGCTATGATGACACCACTGTACTCTAGCTGGGGCGACAGAGTGAGAGTGTCTCAAAAAATAAAAAAATAATAAAATTTAATTTCAAAAACTAAGAAAGCAATACTGGTACAATAGTATTAACAAAACTACAGACTTTGGATTTCAGTGGTTTTTCCATTTACGTCCTTTTTCTGTTCTAGGATCAAATCCAGGGAACTATTTTGCATTTAGTCATGGCTCCTTAATCTACCATATGGGACAGTTTAGTCTTTTTTTATAGGAAATGGTGTTTTTCCTTTTGTTTTATTTACCTCTTATTCAAGGAATATAAAAAATTTGGTTAAATTTACATTGCCTCAAATTTGACTTCCAAATGAACTTGTTAAGTAGGGAATTAGATATGACATAAGGCATTCAGGGAAGAGATCTGGACTAGAGATTTAAATTTGGGAATTGTCAGTATAGAGATCATGTTTAACAGACTAGAGGACATCACCTAATGTGTGAGTGTAGTTAAAGAAAAGTTTGAGAACTGAGCCTTGCTATACTCCAGAGTTTCAAGGTTGGAAAATGGGGATCCAACAGAGGAGAAGGGGAATGAGTAGTAATTGAGCAAGGAAATGAATCATGTTCTAAATGCCAAATAAAAAGATTCAGGGAGGAGGGGGTGACCAATTGTGCCCAATGCTACCGATAGGTCCAGAAAGATGACAACTGCATATTGACTATTTGATTTGACAATGTCAAGGTCATTGACCTTGATAAGGACAGTTTTAATAGAGTGGTGGAGGCGAAACCTTGATTGGAAGAGAGAGGATCACCCCACATATAAGTTTCCATGGTTATTTAAGAGCAATCTCTCATTCTGTACTGAAAGAACCTAGCACTGCTCTTGTTCTCTCAGACTGTCTGGATCCATCATTCAGTGAGCGGTAACAAAATGCCCTGTTTCTGCCATGCTTCTGCTCTTAATTGACCTATGCCCTTCTCACAGTTCACTGCTTCTCGGAGTCTGCTGTTTTCCTTTATCCCACTTATTTTTAGTTTCTGGAAAATGGGAGGAGCACGTTCTATCTTCCTCAGTGTCATTTCTTTTTTTTTTTTTTTCTTTTGAGATGGAGTCTCGCTCTGTCACTTGGACTAGAGTGCTGTAGCAGCCTCCCAGAGTGCTAGGACTACAGGCATGAGCCACTGCATCCGGCCCCCAGTGTCATTACTGAGCCATTATTCTTCCACCTTTGTGTCAAAATCCCTGCTCCTTTGAAGCTAATTGCTACAACACCTTTTAGCTACATCACCTTCCATGTCTCCTTATCTTTGTCATTTATCATTCTCCAAATCTCCCAGCCCCAGCCTTTATTTACTGGTGTATCTTGCCTATATCTTTTCTCTACCCCAGTGGTTCTCAAAGTATAGTCCTGGACCAGCAGCCATCAGTAACACCTGGGAACTTGTTCGAATTACAGGTTGTTCAACCTCACCTCAGACTTATCAAACAAATTCTGAAAGTGAGACCCAGCAATCTTTATTCTTTAATCTATCTATCTTTAATCTTAATTTTTAACAAGCCTCCAGTTGATTCTAATGCATGCTCAAGTATGAGAATGATCTACCATAAAACCTGCTGTTTTTCTGGGTGACTTTAGTGATCATATGAATTGTACCATCCTCAAGTTTTTTGATCTTTCCAACTGCGGTGACCTTCATCTTCATTTCTTCTCTTCAACAACACCCAAACCCTGGGGGTGGCTGTCTCTGAAATCTTAAAGTCTTATGTTCCACTCTTTGACCATAACCACCTGTCCCAGCTCTCAGTCTCTTGCACCTACTATTGGTTTTGTCAGCCCCCAGCCCTTCATTCTCTCTTCAAGCTGGGCCTTATCATAAGTCATTTGAAGTATTACCCCTCTGCCAAGCCATTTGACAGAATCCCATCCCTGGAAAATCTACCTTTTCATTCCAGCATCAGGGCAACTGAATGCTGTTCTAGGAAATCACGTAACCATGCAGATTTGGTGCAGCCGCCTGTTCGTTCACCTTCTTAGAGAAGCCTTCTTGATCACCTTCTTTAAAACTATAATACTTAAACCCCGCTGCCAATGTTCCCTATCCTGCTTTTTCATTTTTTTTTTCCCATAGCACTTATCACTATCTGATGATGGTACATATTTTTATTATTTGTTAATTATTGTCTACCTTCCCACACTAGATAATAAGCTTTGTAAGGACAGAAGATTTTTGCCTGTTTTGCTCACTGTGTATCCTTAGTGTTGAAAGAGTGCCTGGCACATGGTATGGTTTCAGTAGATATTTTTGAATAGTGATCTCCAACCTCAGTTGGCTTTCAGATCTGCCCATTTCCTTATATGACATTGGTCAGCTTTCCTTCCCATTTTCATCTAAGACTACTCCAAGCCTCTTCTACTGTTATTCAAGCTTTCCTAACATGTGTCAGCTGAAGAATAATGAGGTTCATAAATTTGGAAAAGAAAGTTTTATTTCTCATTAAGAGTAGTAGCCTGCAGGGTGGCCATCCCGACAGGCTGGGAAGCATAGCCTTGGTCAGAAGCTGAGAGCTCATATTTCAAGAGAAAGACCTCAGGGACAGGAATTTATGCTGAGTGGGGTGGCCAAATATACATATTGAAGAAACTGTAGGAGGAGTCATGAATAATGATGAAAGGAGAATTGTGCACATGTGCAGTTGAGCTTCATGCCCTTTCATAGGTCGCATGTACACAAAATGACAGTGTTAGCATGATCCGAGGGTGGAGTTTTTTGGCCCTCTTACATCAAAAAATAATGCAGAGGACAGGAAAACCCTTTGAGTGCAGCCTCCATAGACTGGCCAGAACCACTCCCTGGTCCTTGGCCCCTTACCCAGAAGGAATGCTAGTCAGGTACAGTGCTGAAACCACAAAAGGAGAAGCACCATTATGCAGTTGATTGATATCTGTGGTGGAGCAGATCTTTCGAAAGGACTGGTTTCTGTTTAGCCCTTAGGGAAGAAAGCCTAATGGCAGTTAACAAGGGAGGGGGTATAATGTGCTTTGTCTGGCCTGTCAGGGCCAGAATTTCAATTTTAAGGTTTCTCTGGGGTTCCCTTGACCAAGAGGGGGTCCATCAGTCAATTGGGGGACTTAGGATTTTATTTTTATTTCTCACATTCATCTCCTTCAATCTCAGTGAACCCTCTTGCCTTCTACTTCACTGAGAAAGGGAAGACCATCAGGCATAATTTTCTCAACTTTTTGTTCCCTTTGTGCAAACTCAGAGACATCTGTGCCTATCCTTCTTTATCTTTCATTCTGAAATCTCCTTTATTTCCTTTCATCAACCTTTTCACATCTCTTATTTTAACTTCTTAGCCCAAAGCTCATTCCAGATCTGCTCTACCCCTCCAAAAGAAAAACTTTCCCTGCCTGCAAGTGAGGTTCTCTCCTCCTATTCTAGTGTAATCAAGAATCATCTATTCTGCTTCCTCCTTCCTATTTTAATTCACTTTTCTGGCCTCTGTCACCATCATCATCATCACTTGACTCAGCTATTACTAAGCTCATGAGTGGCTTCCTATTTGCCACATCGAGTGGACAGATATATTTCAGTCCTTATTATCCTGAACTTCCCTTTCAGCTTGATGCAAAGAGGGAGTCTTTTTTTTTTTTTTTTTTTTTTTTTTGAGACAGAGTCTCACTGTTTTGCCTGGGCTAGAGTGCCATGGCATCATCCTAGCTCACAGCAACCTCAAACTCCTGGGCTCAAGCGATCCTCCTGCCTCAGCCTCCTGAGTAGCTGGGACTACAGGCATGTACCACCATGCCCGGCTAATTTTTTCTATATATTTTTAGTTGTCCAGTTAATTTCTTTCTAATTTTAGTAGAGACAGGGTCTGGCTCTTGCTCAGGCTGATTTCGAACTCCTGAGTTCAAACAATCGCCTGCCTCGGCCTCGCAGAGAGCTAGATTACAGGCGTGAGCCACTGTGCCCGCCGAGGGAGTCTTTTTTGAAGTATCACTTTCTTAACTCCATTGACACCACACAATTCTGGTACTTCTTGTTCCCCTTGATTACTCCTGCTTGTGTCCTCCAAATTTCTCTTCCTCCACCTCTCTCCTAACTGTTGGTGTTTCCTTGGAATTTATCTCAGCCCTCTGTTCTTCTCACTTGATAAGGTCTCATTGGAGGATTTCAGCCATCTCCATAGTTTGAACCACTGCCTCTATGCTGTGTTGACTTCTAACCCTTTGCCTCCAGCCCCTAAGTTCTGCCACAGGCTTTATTTAGACTTACATAGATGTCTAACATATACATCTCAGACTCAGCAAGACCAACTTGAACGTGTTGACCATGCTTCTATTATATTAGCTTTTCAAAAAAATAGCTTCCTTACCTTTAGTAACTTACTAAAATTAACTACCACAGTAGTTACTTTAGTACTTACTAAAGTTACTTTAGTGGGTAACTTGCCTTTAGTCCTACCACCCAGATAAAATCGGTTTTAACCTTTTATTCTATTAGAGAATTTTTCAATACTCATTTTTACATAGTTGGAATTTATAATATAAACTTTATATTCCTTTGCTTATTTTTTTCATTTTTATTTTTTTTATTTCAAAATATTAAGGGGGGTACAAATGTTTTTGTTACATGGATGCCTTGTATAATACTTAAGTCGGGGCTTTTAGTGTGCCTGTCACCATAATAGTGTTCATTACATAGGTTAAGTTTTTACCCCTTATTCCCCTTATCCTTTGCTTATTATAGTGTAATATTTTCCTATTAAGAAATCTTTATAAACTTTAAGTTAATATACAATATGCTATAAAATAGATGTGCGTTAATGTTTAATCTCTCATTTGTTTTATATATTCTTTTTTTCTTTGCTGATATATTTTAAAGTAAATTCCAGATATCAGGTTATTTTACCCCCATTTGCTCCCAGCATACATCTGTTTTAAACAAATGGCCATTTTCTTTCATAATCACAGCGCGTTCATTACTTAACAAAGTTAGCAATACTTTCTTGAAATCGTCTGACACGCAGTCCACAAATTCCCCTGATTGTCTCAAAAGTGTCTTTTTACTCTTAGATTTTTCAAATCAGGATTGTTTTATCTTTTATTTTTTTTTTAAACAGTTACTAGCGTATCTGAAAAGTTTGCAGTCAACACTGCAGTTAGGTCTCTGTTCTTCTGATTATTTCAATGGATCATCACCCTCTTAACTGGCATGCTGTCCAACCAGAAGTATAGAGTAGACACAGCTGTGACTGAGAAATGATAGGGAAGCCCTAGAGGGAGAAGGCCTACCAGGATTGAAGAAGAACCAGTGATCAGGACAGGGCTGCCACCCGGCAAGGGCAAGAGTCTTGGACCTGAAACATGATAGTTTATCAGCACAGGGCTATTCCAGGGCAATACCATATTTCACATGTTAGACATATTTTGTTAAAACTGAAGGGAAGGTTAATATTGTCACTGAAACAATTATACTGTTTCTCTTTCTAGGACCTTTCTGGAACCTTTTGTTATATTTTTATTTAATTTATACAGCAAATATTATTGGATGCTATGTCCCAGGTACCATTCTAGTAAAAGTCTCTGCCCTCAAGGAGTGCACATTCTATCCATAAAGTTAGGTAATAAACAAGATAAAATAAGTAAAATATATGGTATATCAGATAGTTTTAAGTGCTGTGCAGGAAAATACAGTATGGAAGAGGGATAGGGAATGTTGAGGGAATGGGTTGCAATTTTTTAAAGTGTGGCCAGGAAATGCCTTATGAGAAGGTCATATTTTGAGTAAACACCTGAAGGAGATGAGGGACTGAGCTGTGCAGATGTCTAGGAAAAGTCTCTAGGCAGAGGGAATGTCAAGTGTAAAGGCCCTCTGGCAGGAATCTGCCTGTTAATTTGAGAAATAGGAAGGAGGCCAGTGTCTTAGACCAGTGACTTAGGGAAAGAGGAATAGCAGGTGAGGACTGGGAGGTGATGGGGGCCATTGTAAGGACTTTCGCTTTTACAGACATATGAGATAGGAGCCATTGGCAAGTTCTGAACAGAAGAATGACATCATCTAATTTGTTTTTTTTTTTTTTTTGAGACAGAGTCTCACTCTGTAGCCTAGGCTAGAGTGCAGTGGCATCATCATAGCTCGCTGCAGCTTTAAACTCCTGGGCTCAGGCAATCCTGCCTCAGCCTCCCAAGTAGCTGGGACTACAGGTGCGTACCATCAAGCCAAGCTAGTTTTTAAATTTTTTGTAGAGACAGGGGTCTCATTATATTGCCCAGGCTGATTTCAAACTCCTGGCCTCAAGCAGTCCTCCTGCCTTGGCCTCCCAAAGTGATGGGATTATAGGCATGAGCCACCAAACCCAGCCTAATTTGCATTTTAGTAGTCTTCCTCTGGCTGCTGTGTTGAAAATAGACTAGTAGAGCAAGGGCAAAGGTGGGAACACTAGTTAGGAGGCCATTGTAGTAATCCAGGTAAGCTAAATGTAGCTTGAACCAGAGGGATAGCAGTAGAGGTTGGATTCTAGATATATTTTGAAAGTAGAGCCAACAGGATTTGCTGACATATTGAATGTGGGACATGAGAGAGAAAGCCTTTGGAAGGGGCTCACCAGTAATTTCTGAGTTATTCAAAGGTGATAGCCACCACCACATCCCTTTGTATGTGCATCCTAGTGGTCAAATTTTACTACAACTGGATTTTAAAATAATACTTATTTATTAACAAACTCTAAACTTGATGAATAAGAGAAATGATAAAAAAGATAATCTTTAGGGTAAAAATCAAAACAACGTACGATGTAGTATTTTTAAGTATGTTCCTTACCTCACTTACTTTTCTGTGTGCTTTACTTCTAAGTTCATTCTATTCTGGAATGATTAGTAGACATTTTCTATAAAATTCACCCCAAAAATAATTCTCACAGATTATTCCTCTGTCCCAATCAGCCTCTTGTATATAGAAGCCTCAAACTTAATCTCTCTCATGAGCTCTCTTACTTAACCCCACCAGAATCTTCTACATGGAACATGCTAACTTGTAGAAAATATAATTAACTTTGTTATTCATAGACATTAACCTATGCAGGATAGGGTAGCTCTACTTTTAATAAAGAATCTAAGTCTTGTTCTTTGGTTTTATAATAGAATTCGGTTTTATGATGTATTCATATATAATCTAAAGCAGGTAGGTTTCCCTTTAATATCAGCCACACGAAATATTTTTATTCCAGACAGAGAATAAAGGGAGAGAGCTATTCAGAAATTTTGGGATGCCTGCGGCTTTCACAGCAAGAGATAATAGAACAGACTAGGTATCACTCATTTATTCATTCATTCAACGAACATTTATTGAGCACCTGGTATATGCCAGACTTTGGAAATATTAATACTACATTGAACAAAGTAGACAAGGCCCTGTCCTTGGTCACAGAGCTTACAGTCTCAGGGTATTCTGTATTTCTTTTGACATTAAATTGAACAACCAGAAAGTAATCGTAGAAGAGCCAATATTATAGAATGATTGAAATGTGACCCATTGAGTCAGATAATGGTGAGTTTGAATTTTGAGTTTTAAATTTCTAATTCTGTGACCTTGGGTGAGTAATATAATTACTTGGAGCCTTAGTTTCTCTTCACGTTTAAAATGGAACCTATGTTACAGCCGTGTTGAGAGAATTAAATAATATGTGTAAAGTGCTTTAGCATAGCGCTTGGAATGTTGTATTTGAGGTCAGTTATTTCTTTTAACCTATTTGGACCTGAAAACAACAATAATACTAAGAAATATACACATGTACATACACACATACACTCAACTTTGAGATTGCCAGGCTGTGCTGGGATCCAGAAAGACTTTGTGTTGATCATGTTTGAGGAAGAAATCTGGAAGTGAGTGAAGGTATTCAGGAATAAACCTGGGAGGATACTTACGATGCTATACGCTGGTTTCTGTCACTAGATGGTGAGCTCTTGAAGCCAAACTCTGTGTCTCCTTCAGTCTGGTAACCCTATGGAGGGTAGGGGGCTGGTGGTAGACACCAACATGTCTTCGTTGAGTGAGTGTCTAAAGACTTTCATGGCAATTGCTGGAACCATGTCACCATCCATGAGTTGTTGGAACCTGCCCAGGCTTAGGCTTCTTACAGCTGATCACTGTTGCTTCACAAACTCCTCCCTAGCCTAAATCCATGGGTCTGTTAGATTCAGGGCTTCCTGGAATCAGAGAATGCAAGGCAAGATCCTATAGTGCTCTGCCCCATGCATGCTCAAGCTGTGTTACAAGGAGCATTTGGCTACTCTGGTATTTTCCTGGGCAGTTTCTTAGGAATGTTTCCTCAGTTGTGGGTATCCCCGTCTGAGTGTCTCCTTCCTAAATCCTGTACCTCAGCATATTCCTGCTCCTTCTAAACAGCCAACCACATTACTCAGAATCGAATATCCCTTCAAATCTCTATACCTTTATTCTTCTCTCAAATGACTTGCTGATCTTTGGTTGACTAAAGTAAGAAATGCTTTTCTGTGTTTATCATTTTGTTTTGTTTCGTTAAACAGGTTCTTTAATTGAACAGCTAACTACAGAAAAATATGAGTGCATGGTATGCTGTGAATTGGTTCGCGTCACAGCCCCAGTGTGGAGTTGTCAGAGCTGTTATCATGTATTTCATCTGAACTGCATAAAGAAATGGGCAAGGTCTCCAGCATCTCAAGCGGGTGAATTATTTTTCTCTTCTGAATAGTTATTCTTATTCATTTGATATGTTGAGGTTTAAACCTACCTTTAAAAATACTGTTTAATTCCACTTAAATATTTTTGTCTGCAAAGGGAGTGTGTTACCTTAATCATATGTTTCAGATGACCAGAATTCAGCTGTAGATCTTAAATAAACTAGCTGAACATAACAATATTAAATTATATTTAGGTTGTGATAAAATCAGTTACTTTTACTGAAAATGTTAGCATTTATTTATTTTTCTCCAACATACTGATTTTATTTCCTTTGGATATATACACAGTAGTATGATTACTATATCATATGATAATTCTATTTTTAATTATTTTTTTATTCTCTTTCTTTTTTTTTTTATTTTTTTTCGAGACAGGGTCTTCTTTTTTTTTTTTTTTTTTTTTTTTAAAAAAATTGGAACGTTTTTTCCCGTGCGATGAGTTGTGCCCGGGGCGCAACCAAGCATAAAACAAACAACATAAACCGGGGCAAAACCGAACAAAAGCCAACC